>APFE031137244.1:67753-89789 GCA_000404065.3 Pinus taeda | reverse complement strand
AAACAAAACACCGCCCGCCAGACATAACCGAATTCCGCTCAGAGCTCTATCATCCATCTCATCCCATTCATCCTCCGTCATGGAAGGATGCCTTTTGTTTTTCCCCAATAGTGCTTTCGCCACACCTTGTTGAACTAGCAGATTGTGCATCTTCACCTTCCAAATCTCAAAATTGTTCTTGCCATTGAATTTCTCAATTTCAAACCGGGCACTTTGAGTTTTCGCCATTTGTATCAACAAAAAACACAGTAATCTCCAAATATCCAACCAGCAAATTAAAAAAAATTGCCTATGCCTCAAAAAATATCTTCAGTTTGCACTTCACACAAAAAATTTCTGCGTTTGCACTTCACACAAAAAATTTCTGCCTATTTTGACACACCAAAAAACAAACTGCCTTATGCTTTTGTTTTTACAAACAAATAAAAAACACTGACTTCTGGCTATTCAAGATTGCAGTTCAAAATACCTCCGCGCCAGCATAAAATAATACCTCAGTACAGCAGATTAAACAACCTCAAATACACATCCACGTTGTTTATATCACTGTTTGAATATATATTAACGCTGTTTTATATCACTGTTATTAATCTTTATACCCACGCAGTTTGCCAAAATACATATCCCACTGTTTATATCACCATTTTAATATATATTCACATTGTTTGAAAAAAACCATACCCACGCAATTCGCTGTTTATAATATACATAACAACGCATTTTTCAAAAAACCATACGCCATGCTGTCTTTATAAATCAAACCCACGCTGTTTTTTTAAAATCAAACCCACGCTGAGTTTTAAATAAATCCAGGAAGTTTTAAATAGCAACGCTGTTGCACATATATATTGCCACGCTGTTTTAATATATGTATCCAAGCTGTGTTAAAAACATATCCATATACCCACGCACCAAACAGCAAAAAAATACCACGCACCACGCAATATTTCGCAGCAGGCTCCAGCAATGAATTAACAACAGCGTTCAGGCTCCACCAAATAAAAAACATACGCACCAGCAATTTAAAACATTAGCGCACCAGCAATTTAAAGAACAGGCTCCATGCATTATACAACACCTCTAACAGCTCCATGCGCATAGGTGACAACGCTCCATGAACAGCAGACACCGCAGCACCTCCAGGCATCCGCTCCACGAACAGCAGACAACGCAGCACCTCCAGCAACCAGTTGAACTACGCAGCACACCAGCACCCTCAGACAATACCTCCAACTGCTCTGATACCAATTGTTGGATCAGGTGCACAACAAACTAACAATTAAACAATAGAAGCACATAAACACAATATTTAACGTGGTTCACCCAACCAATCTGGGCTACGTCCACCAAACATAGGCATTGGCAATTCTCATTAATCAATAGGAGATTACATCAATGAAACTCTCACACTCTCACCCAGCTATCCGTATGACAACCTATTTTATAGCAGAGAGAACCTAACTGCTCTCACATCAAATTTAGGATGCATTAATTTGCTCCCAACAACCTGGAGATAATCCAGCAACAGATTTTCTATTGTTGTCACACCCTAGGATTTTGTCTATTTTAACTAAAACAGAAAAATCTCAACAATATTTAGTGATATTTTATCATAACTTTGATTACAAGATTTGATTTTTGCAAAACATCATTCCTTCCATGTACATGTTGAACTTCTTCACCATAAAAAATGCCATGTCTGTCATAGTCTTTAGCTTCAATATGTGCAAACAACTCAATGGACAATGGGTTAATAAAACCATCAATTTTCATATACACCTTCTACAATGATGTTTCCACTTTTACTCAACATTTCTTCAAATTCTCGGCATGCATTCTATTGCAATACCTTCTTCCATTATACATGTGCATTGATTTACTTCGTCCATAACCATGTCAAGGTATTTTGTTTCTAATACATTCTTCAAGGTACTAATTTCACCATCTTCCTTAAATTCACATGTATGCCTTCTAGACAACAGCTTTATTATTAGTTTAATCTATTTTCTTTCTATATTTCACTATCTTAATAAATCTCCACCGTAGATTTTATATTTTTCTTATTGCATTGATATTGAGTTAATCTCTTAAGAGCACAACTTTATTATTAGTTTAATCTATTTTCTTTCTATATTTCACTATCTTAATAAATCTCCATCGTAGATTTTATCTTTTACTTATTGCATTGATATTGAGTTAATCTCTTAAGAGCATTCCATAATTTATCAATATTTTCTTCACTTTCTTTCAAATATAGAACATAATCAAATCAAAGTCTTCTTATTTTCCTTTCCTCTTTCATTTTCATATATTTTGAAAGTATCTCACTATAACAATGCATGACCTCTTAAATTAATATATACAAACCTTCCAATCTTGATATTTTAATATGCTTACCATCAAAATACATATGTCTATATTTTCAATATGATCCCTCAATATTGTAGATTTCAACAATTTAAACATAGGGGTTTGAATTATAAATCCACATCCCATATTAATTATGGCACTTATCATCCCCTCCTTTATTTCACACTATTACTTCTATTGCTAAATCAGTGAAACCTCATACTCCCCCTGGTTCATAATTACATCATCCATGATTGCTAAAACTTCTCTGTGTTTGGTCAAATGTAATATGACATCCTACCATGTCAAAATTTCTCTTAATACATATGGAATTTCACCCCAAGTTATACCTTTACCCTTATCCTCATCACCTCAATTTATACCTTTACCTATTACCACATGAATGCTTCCTCTAGTGAAACACCACATTTTTATGTCAAAATTTCTCTTAACACATAGGAAATTTTACTGTCATCACCCCAAGTTATACCTTTACCCTTACCCTTGCCACCTCAACGTATTCATTTACCTGTTCCCACACGAATGCTTCCTCTAGTTAAACACCACATTTGTTGTAGTGTCCATCTCTCTTCAATTCTCTTTACACATTTCTTTCAACAAAATCCTTTGTCATCTTTGAACCATATAATATATTTATTTCTGGTAATAACTTTTAAACCAAATTCTTTCTTCTTAAAATTTTCTCCACACATAAATTTAAAAATACTCATTGATGTATATACAAAATCAAAACATATTGAAAACACACTCCTAACTAATAAAAATACAAACAAATCCAAATAATAAAACATATGCAACAAAATTACTTAAAAAAAATAAACATAAAAATACACACCTAACTTAAGAATAAAATACATACAAATCCAAATAATAATAAAAACATATGCAACAAAATTACTCAATAATAATGAACTATAATACTTCCAGCTTCATTATCTCTCAAGGCCAGGCCATGGGTACGCTCACTGGGCTTACTATGTATGGGGCACAAAATCCTCCTTTCCTCATATTTCTATACATGGTCATACATAGAGGGATAGAATATCACTTCTCATTTACAATTGAAAAAAGAGGGATGAAATCTTATCCTTGATTTCAAAATCCAACTTTATACATAAAACCTTTAAAACTATTTTACCAAGTAAATGTCCAACCAATTAAGGAACACAGGTGAAGTATGACATTGAATATTATGATGCCACATGTCATTTTTAAGTTGAGTCTTTGTGTTTATTTGTTGATGTGGATACAAGCCAAAGGTCCTTCTAGGATTTCAATGTCCTCATGTAGTCCACATGATGTGAATACAAGCCAAAGGTCCTGTTTAGTCAATCTAACGTCTTAAATTTCTCTACATAAATTATCAATCTGGGTACCATAAACTGATGAAGTGTGGTGCATCATATGTGCTTAGTTAACTTTTTTCTTACTTCATTGTTTTATAGATTTTATTTTGTTTTGGGGTTTTGTTTTTGTTGATCTCCTAAAGTGTCTAATGCAGATGAAAATCCTATTCTAAGGTCTTAATAATACTTTTAAAGGTCTAGTATGGATGAAGATTTCATGACAAGGTTTGTCCCTAATGGTAACTTCCAAAACTTAGCACTTCAAAAGATCTCAAAACATGTTATTGATGGAATTAGTACTTAAAAAAAAGTGTAAATATGGAGCTACTTTAAATCAAACAAAAGATGAAATATTGATCATGAAATCACTGTCTCTGCTGCTTGTCTAAACACAAAAATAAAAGTTAAGCTATTGCACTCAAAGAAATCCAAAAATTGCAAGTAAAGTAAAGCTAAAATCAAATTACATCAACTCATATTCTGACCCCTTACCATTCAACTCGCTCTGGCTTTCGGAGGTAATCATAAACAACTTGAGCAATCTGATATCTAATTTCCTGAAAATAAAACTAATATTAAAGTATACATTCATACTTCAATCCCTCACCATTTGTCTTCCTTTGGATTTCCGAGGTAATTGAAAATGACATGAGAAATTGAATAACTAACTTGCAAAAAAATAAACTAATATCAAACTACGCATTTATACATCAATCCCTCACCATTCGACTCACTCTGGTTTTCACAGGTAACTGAAAATGACATGAGTAATTTAATATCTAATTTGCAGAAAGGTAAACTAATATCAAATTACACACTCCTACTTCAATCCATCGCCATTAGTCTCACTATGGCTCTCGGAGGTAACTGAAAATGACATGAGCAATTTAATATCTAAACTGACTAATGAAGAAAATGAATAACACTGAAATCAAAGCATAACTGAAATTAAAAAGCAAAAAAACAAAGTCAGCAGAGAGGCAAATCTCATGTCACTATTTGATACAAAAACATGTAAAGAAAAACTAATCTACAATCAACCGGTTGAACACACTTACATGAATTAAAATTGCATGAATGAAAAATCTAATCTATCAAACTTGAAAGCAATCAAATGGCATAATAAAATAAAATAAAAATTACAAAATGAAATCTACTCTACTTTACATTCTAATGTGCTCCATGATATCTACTTCACATTTCCTTCCATGTTGAGAACATCAAAACTTTATTTAAATTCTTTAAAATCACAAAGTACAACAAAGCTCTCTAAAGCTTTCAAAAGACGTCAAGGAAGAACTACAAACTCTAAGCTAAAGAACTAAAATCCAAGCCAAGCTAGCTGAGACTAATAAGCTAACAAATGGAGAGAGATCTCCTTTTTATACAAAAAGATGAGAAGCCATCTCATTAATGAAAGTCCATGAATCTCTCCCTCAACCTCTAGAGTCCTAATCAAAATAGGAGCTGATAAGACAAATGCCTTTTTAGAGTTACAATACAATTAGAAGATGTGACACATATCCTCATGATCCCATGATTCGTTCCGCTCAAATTCGAATTTGACCTTAGAGTGCCACATAAGGGTCTCCTAGAAGCCTCCTTTCAACCTACACATGTCAACAATCTCAACCCATTTGTTAGGTATAAGATTATGCACATTATTTCCTAATTTTTAACTACAAATTCACTTAAAAGGCTTAGAATTAATAAAAATTGGAAAAACGTAAATGTGGCCCAATGATAATAAAAGTGGGATGAATGTGGTGACATAGTAGTGAAATGGAGGTGATATAATGGACATAACAGTGAAAGTGTAATGGAAATGAATGATATTTTCAAGACTCAACATACCCCCCAACTGAAGTTATTGCATGTCCTTATGCAATATATATTACATTAACTCTTTTGATCCTTGAGCTTTGGCTTAACTTTGCATGATATCATTTGATAACTTCATATTTCCGCAAAGTGTTTTACTTGAATTATAACATGGTTGGTCCTTGTGTTACAACCATTCTTTTGTTGTTGCCTTCTATTTTGATCTTTGAACTTTGCATAATGATATTTTGATTATTGTTGCAAAGTATATCTTTATTGGATTTCATGATGGTTGGTTCTTGTGTGACAACCATGATTTTGTTTGTATCCAGTTTATCCTTTAGGCACTTTTTAAAAAGCCATTTTATGCTCATAATAGAAATGTAATAATAATATATGTTGGAAGTATGTGGGCTCCTAAATATGATATGGAAATGGAAAGATATCAATATGAATGTGTCCCCCCCCCCCAACTGATGGTATTGGGAATTTTATGAAATGAGGAAGAGAAATGTTTTTCCAACAATTATCATTCTAGCTTTTTATGGAATTATATGGACAAAAGTTAGAAAATGACGTACCTTCACTTACCTTTTGGAATGGATGAGTTGTATGTGTGGTGGTTGAAAAACTCTGATCATATTCTTCTTCAAGTGACTGAAGAAGAGGAGTCATGGATAGAGAGATATGATGACTTTTTATTGCTTCTACTAAAACTTGCTGAATCTGCTCCAAAATGTTGAAAATAATAGTGTTCATGTCTTCAAAACTCATTGGCACAATTCCTACTATGTGAAAAGATGTTATGATGTTGAACATACTAGGAAATTGTTGGCTTAGTGGTCATTAATGGATGCCACTAGTCAGCAAGAGAACTCTCACCATTGATGACAATGAGAGTCAAGATGCCCAAACACATCTTGCTAGGTACGAATGAATTTGTTGATGTCGATTCACCTAGAAGATCTGATGAACAAAGGACATTAATGTATTCCCACTGTTTGTCAGCATGAGGACTTGCCATTAAGGCATGCAAGCCTCAATGAGTCTTCAAGAAATTTAGATTCAAAGGACTATTTGCGGAATGAAAATGACAAGAAATGGAAGATGGAAATGGAAGATGGCAATGGAGAGTAGAAATGGAAATGGGAAATAAACATGTGAATGAGCCTCTTGCTTTTATTTGTGGGTTATTAATCGACAAAAAGAGATGGAAGATATATGTGAATGTAAATGGAAAATATGGAGTGAAATGAGGTGAGTGGTTTATTATGAGATATGGATGTGATGGAGACAATAGTATCTGAAAGTTTTTCAAGTGTTTGGATCTGATTTTGTATCAAATTATTTCCCCTTTGTTGCTGATCATCTTCTTATGAAGCAAATTGGTCTCTTAGAGAAACACCATTCTCTTGTAGTCATTTGTCCTTCCTTCTGGAACCTGCAAAAAAACTAATACTTCTTTTGCAATGGAATGTAAAGTTATCAAAGGAGAGAGGTGATCAATCTCTCTAGTTATGATACTTACACACAAAACTAAGAATTTTTATTAATGAAACAAATCTTCAAAGGAAAAATCAAAAGAATTTATACCTGTTTTGGAATTGGTGCCCCAAGTTGAATGTTGCATCTTTTCAGCAATTTATTTCATTATTTTCCATTTTAAACTCTAATGATGGATTTCTAATTGTGTATATCTTGTTGAGATCTTTCCAATGGTACTTAAATCATCAAAATCCGATTTCGTATGAAAAAGTTAGGCTGATTTGATCAATGAAGTTTTTTTCAATCTGCGGAGTTGGACTTCAGCTACACAGTGTGCACGGTTTCTGTAGCTAAAAATCTTGAATACAAAGTTAGACATTCATCTTTCATCATCAGTTCAAGATTAATCAATACCTTTAGAAAAGTGATTAAATAAATTATTCATTTCATTGATTCAAAATTATTATTTTTTTTTGACATGCAGCGACTTAGTGTGGCGACTTATCATGGCGACTCAATGATAACACGCAATCTGACTTCCCTTTGACCGGGCTCTTTTTCATCAAATTGGATCAAATGAATAGGACACCATTAATGTAATGACATTCCCCCAGCTACCCATGTGACTTGTTTTGCTTAATGACACCTGCAACCTAGAGTTTAACAAAAACAACTGTAGAAAGTTGAACCAGCTGCGGAAAGTTGAATCAGCTGTGAAAAGTTGAATCAACTGTGGAAAGTGGTTGGATTCCGCAGCTAATGAAAATAGTGTAGAAAATACTGTGAAATGGAGTGACTGTGTGCATGGAAAAATAAAGTGTGGAGGATGTAAGCAATTGCGCACGTAGACAAAGTAGAAGTTAGAGACAAGAAACCAGTGTAATTAGCCCTGCGGTAGTCTCCCTAGAAATGCCTTGGCGCTGTCGAGGCTCGGGAAATAAGGTGATTCTTAGTATATCTGGGTGAGTCTGTCGAGTCTATAAGAGGGTCTCCACACTACCCATTACTGTAATCATGAATTGAAAATAGAGTGACGCTGTGAAGAGCCGTACCCAACCAGATCATGTAATGGAGAGTCATCTTAAATTGGAACTGTTGTTAACAGACGTTAATGAATTGCAAACGGGTGGAATTAAGGGCAGAAGACGTGGTGGCAAAGGGTGGAAGACGTGGTAGAGTAGGTGCCAACACATAACCAAATTAGAATTCCCCCTCTCACGCACGCCGAATTAAATCACAATATGTTCATCTAATTGAAAATCCGTTTTTTACACGCGGCAGACAAAAATTGGCTCCAAAACACCGAGGATTTCTCAAAGACTGCCACAAATTTCTTCAAACGGTTTCTAAGTTATCTAGTTGACCCAGCTAGCAAAAAAACCCATGTTTTCTTTTCTTCAAATTCCCCTCTGTTTGGGCAAATCGTGCATTTGAAGTTAGACGTTTTCTGTGTTTTACTTTTTTCCTGAGTTGCTGCTTTTCGGCTATGAAATTGATTTCGGAGAGAAAATTTGTTTTGAAACGTACTCACAGCATATGAATTACTGAATTTCGATGAGCTTGTTCCATTATTGAAGTTCTATTTTCATGAAGAAGTTCAGATGGTTGTGGTTTCAGGCACATAAAAGGTACTCCGAGCTAGTAAACTGGCCATGGCTGAAGGACAAGCGCATGGATGTAAGCAACTCTCAAACAATATTATTTCATCCCTTGCTGAAGCATTATATAAGAAACTGGAAATAAAGATTCTTACAAATATGTTAAGCTTACTAAATGAATGCATTCAGACTTCATGTTTATTGCTCGAGCCTAGGCAGATTTGATGAATTACAGCTAGCATGAGCAGAAAACGAGAGCGCACTGAGAGATCAAGGTCTGGAGATTTTGATGCTTAATTTTAGGAAATGCAGAGGTTGTTTTATTATATGAAACATAATTTTTTTTTTAATTTATTTATTTTGTTAATAAAATTACATATGTTTATGTTTCCAAAAATTAATGATTATACATATATATTTTACCAAACAAAATAATTAAAATTTTTATATTTCTTTTTAATGTTTTTTATTTTTAATTGTTTTGTTAATAAATTATATGTTATATTTTCAAAAAAAAAATATACTTATATATTTCATTAAACAAGACAATGGTTTTTTTTTTTGTTAACAAATGTTCTTGCAGGTTTGTTTCAGGGCCAAGGCTTGGACAGAGATGCATATTTCTTGTTAAGGCCACAGTGAAAGCTAGGATTCAAGATAGCCATAAAAATGATTATTGATTTTCAATTTCAGGCAGCAAAGTCTTCAAAGAAAACATGCTAAAAACAAGACTTTGAATGAGGTCGTAAGCTGGTTTTTTTATTAATCTAAGCTGGGCGAATAGGATATGATCCATTAGGACAATTCTGGAGATTTTCATGTGGTCAGTTTTTTCATTGGACGCCTGTAACCTGCTAAACCTTGAAATCAGCTGCAAAATTCTCAACTAGCTGCGAAATCAGGTCACATTCTGCAGCTAAGCTGCAAAACCTTCTTAAAACAGGATACAGTGTTTTGAGGACCACTACAAACCATAACTAGTCAATTTTGGACAATTTTAACCTATCAAAGCATTTGGGTTTCACTTTTTATTTTTTTTATTGAATCAATTGAAATGATGAAGTTTATTTTGTCTCCTTTTTTTTTTTCTTTTTTTTTTTTACATAACAATAATTTTTTCTTTTTTTCTGATCCTCCAGATCACACAAAATGCAGGATGAGAGCATAATCAAGAATTATTATTTTTTTTTTACCTAACAATCCTTTTTTCTGATCCTCCGGATCACACGAAGTGCAGGAGGAGAGCATACTCAAGAGTTATTAATTTTTTTAGATGTAAGAAATAAGGTCTCCTAATTACACTTCCCCGGAAACGGTGCCAAAATGTTTAGTCAATTTAATGTCTTAAATTTCTCTACATAAATTATCAATCCAGGTATCGTAAACTAATGAACTGTGGTGCACCATATGTGCTTAGTTAACATTTTTCTTACTTCATTGTTTAATAGATTTTATTTTGTTTTGGGATTTTGTTTTTGTTGATCTCCTAAAGTGTCTAATGTAGATGGAAATCCTATTCTAAGGTCTTAAAAATACTTTTAAAGGTCAAGTATGTATGTAGATTTCAAGACAAGGTTTGTCCCTAATAGTAACTTCCAAAACGTAGCACTTAAAAAGATCTCAAAACATGTTATTGATGGAATTAGTACTTAAACAAAAGTGTAAATATGCAACAACTTTAAATCAAACAAAAGATGAAATATTGATCATGAAATCACTGTCTCTGCTGCTCTGCTACTTGTCTAAATACGGAAATAAAAATTAAGCTATTGCACTCAAAGAAATCCAAAAATTGCAAGTAAAGTAAATCTAAAATCAAATTACATCAACTCATATTCTGACCCCTCACCATTCGACTCGCTCTGACTTTCAAAAGTAATCATAAACAACTTGGGCAATCTGATATCTAATTTGCAGAAAGTAAAACTAATATTAAACTACACATTCATACTTCAATCCCTCACCATTCGTCTCGCTCTGGATTTCAGAGGTAACTGAAAATGACATGAGCAATTCAATACCTAACTTGCAGAAAAATAAACTAATATCAAACTACACATTCATACTTCAATCCCTCACCATTCGACTCGCTTTGGCTTTCGGAGGTAACTGAAAATGACATGAGTAATTTAATATCTAACTTGCCGAAAGGTAAACTAATATCAAATTACACAATCATACTCCAATCCTTCGCCATTAATCTCACTATGGCTTTCGGAGGTAACTGAAAATGACATGAGCAATTTAATATCTAAAATGACTAACAAAGCAAATGAATAAGATTGAAATCAAAGCATAACTGAAACTGAAAAGCAAAAAAACAAAGTCAACAAAGAGGCAAATCTCTTGTCACTATTTGATGCAAAAACATGTAAAGAAAAACTAATCTACAATCAACCGGTTGAACACACTTACATGAATGAAAATTACATGAATGAAAAATCTAATCTATCAAACTTGAAAGCAATCAAATGACATAATAAAATCAAAGCAAAATTACAAAATGAAATCTACTCTACCTTACATTCTAATGTGCTCCATGGCATCTACTTCACATCTCCTTTCATGTTGAGAACATGTTGAGAACACAAGTGAAGACATAAAATATTATGATGCCACATGTCATTTTTAAGTTGAGTCTTTGTCTTTACTGGTTGATGTGGATACAAGCCAAAGGTCGTTCTAAAATTTCAATGTCCTTTCCACATAATGTGGATACAAGCCAAAAGCCCTTCTAAGATTTCAAAGTCCTCATGCAATCCACATGCATCTAAACTATTAATCCTCGCCAATTAGATTACAAGCCAAAGGTCCTTCTAGGATTTCAAGGTCCTCATGCAATCCACGTGCATCTAAACTATTAATCCTAGCCAATTAGATTATTGTTAAAATTTATCCCACGCGCAATGAAACCCCTCATTCTCTTTTGATCCCAATGATTTTCGAGTACTCTTTGCTACCTTAATTGGCATTTACACGAATTGTTAATCTTGTCCATATTTCCACATATCAAAACATTTTAAATCTTAAAATTTCCAAATTGTATGTCTGTGTCAAATTTTGGAATACAAAATTATTTTGTGATACGGACCATCCTTTTTACTTTAATGTTATTCAAATTCAAGCCTTTTAACTTCAAATTAATTCGCGGTTCGATATCGACCCCCAGATGGATGTAATGGGGTTGACCCTTTTTTATAAATATAATTTGAAGTTTAATGTGCGACGTATTATCATCAGATTAATTCGCGGTCCAATATCGACCCCCAGCTGGATGTAGTGGGGTTGACTTTTTCTTATAAATATAATTCGACGGACCAGATTAAATTTGGGGAAAATATGTTTTGTGTGAGTCTTATATCTACGGTTTTGTGGTGAGGAAACGTGAAGGGACGACAAAAATATGTTGCATGTAATTTTTTTAATCAAAATTTGGTCGGATCAACCGGTCACGCCTGACGAAGTTGAAAGGATACCCACGCAGGCCTGGAATTTCAAATCCTTTCTATCCGGCAAACTGTCCTTCATTTTAAGTTTTACTCACATTTGTGTTCACTTAAACTGTCTTTCATTTTAAGTTTTACTCAAATTTGTGAATGTAGATTTTTTCATTGAATTTTTTTTGAAGTTTAAACTATTTTTGCATTTCAATTTTCATTAATTTCCTGTAAAAATGTCGTTTTTTCCTAAATTAAAATGTATTTCAGATAAGATACCACCATAGTTTTAAAATTTAATAAGACTTTTATTAATAAAATGATCAAACAATTTTTCCAAAGATTTTTTTTATAATATCTATATCATATTAAAAAAATGTATGACATATCTCAAAATATCAAAATGAATTTTAATACAATAAGAATATTTCTATATACTAAAAAATGTGAAATATATATAAAAGTATAAATACTAATTATAAATTATAGATTCATACTAGTTAACTAGAATATAATAATGAAAATTTAATACAAATAACAATGTGTTTATACACTAAAAAATGTGAAATATATTATAAAAATATAAATACTAATTATAAATTATAGATTTCATATTAGTTCACTGGAAATAATAATGATTCTATGCAGAACCATATGATATTTGAAAACTCCCTTCTTCAAATTTAAATTAATAGATATTACACGAATTTGATATTTACAATTTTTCTAAAGGTAATTTTTCTATTATAAAAATCTAATTGTGTATTTTATAATAAAGAATTATACAAATAAAAAAAATAGATTAATTTGTATATTAAAAATTGAATTTAAATATAATAAAAAGAGTATTTATTATAAACAAAAACATTTTAATTTCAAATTTATGAGTGTGGATAGGGAGAAAATTTATGCAAGTGCAAATCTTTTATCATGTTTTGCACTAAAAAATAAGTTTGATCTCTTTATACACTTGATAAATATGGAATTAGGATGAATCTTCTAGAAACTTGGTTTTTATAAACTATACAATAAAGTGATAAGTTATCTCTCCTTTCAGATAAAAGAAGTTATCAAATGAAAATGTATTAAAACTAAATAACTCCATTTTATGTCACATTCAATCTCTTAAGCTTTAAAAAAGTTTAAATGAAAATGAATTTACTAAAAGTCTTAAGTTAAAATGGATTTAGTTTATATTTATATATAAACTAAAACAAGAAACAACCCATTTTAGCACTTTAAAAATTTCAAGTCTTATAAGACAAAATATATGGGGAAAAAATGTTATGAGATCATAGAGAAATTTATAAATTATCATAAATATACAGACTTGAAAGTTAAATGATAAAGGGTTCTGAAGTTTAAACATTAAAAACTAAGTTTATGACTAAGTCAAGTTCCTCACAAAACTAAAACTAAAATTTTCAAACAATTGAAGGTTTTCAGCTCATGAGCCTATACATTTGAGAAATTTACAAATTACCATAAAAATGCAGACATGAAAAATAACCAATATAGGCTTTTGAACTCTAATAATTTGAAAGTTTATGACTAGAAGTCAAGTCCCATAAAAGTGCACGTCAAGAATAAACACTATACATTTTCACTCTCTAATAATTTGAATTAGAAAGTTTATGATGAAGATTGACAAAACAAAAGCTAAAATATTCAAGCAGTTCAAGGTTATCAATTGATGAACTAGTACTTGAATGCTCCTCCATCTCCATCTTACAGTAACAACAAGATTAGAATTATGTATATACAAATTATCTTTCTTGCCGGAGTTGATCAATGAATCTAATGAATTATTCTACCACAGTTCATTGTGCCCGACCAACCTCCTTCTGCAACTCCTCTTGACATCGTCAAATTCCAATATGGCATGGAATCTACGCACGCACAACATAACATAAACACCCATTTAGTCATTTGGGTTATAAAATTATACGAGTATGTATTGACCATAGAGAAATGATGGTACAATCCTCTCCTACCTAGGTAACTACTCCATTATTGAAAAAAGTTTTGTTTGATTCCAATGAATAATGACTTTGGGGGCTTTGGAATGCATTTCAAAAACTTTGGAATCCATTTTCCAACACTAAGTTGCATCCTTCAACTTGACAAAGGGGAGGTTGTACAGTGGAAGCCGACAAAGCAGTAGCATTTGTTACCCCTTCAGCAAGCCAACCCTTCAATAATCTATTGCCTTCACTTTTCACAAAACCCTTTATTTATGAGGTTTTATCACTCCTAAAGTAACTAAACCAAAATCATTAATTATCAGCCAAGGTAGGCCTTGTTATTTCGAATGCGTATGCACTATTTGTGCCGATACATGTAACAACCAGGTAAAACAGAAAACATATCGTTGAACACATTGGCAAACATTAAATGGAAATACGCATTTCCAAGAATTAGTAGGCACACTACAGGAATGAAACACACCTGGAAAGGAAATAATTCACACTTCATAAAAACTTAAGAATAAAGATAGGTACACCATACACCATCATCTAAAGATATAACAACAATTGAATAACATATAATAGATTAACTTGTGTATCTATCCCACAATGAAATGTATGTAGCAGTAATAATAAATCCATACTAACACATAAAAAAGAAATATCATATTAATAATGTGATCCCTACTAAAGAGGAGGGCCCTTCCTTCCTAGCAGGGTGCAGGAGTAAAATGAAAACTATTTCAGAATCCAACACAGAATTTGCAGTAACATCACCAGATATATGCTTGTATTAAAATAGTTGAAAGGTGCAAGATCAAAATGTTGGTATTATTTCTGTTGCATTGTCATCCCCTTCTCATCAGACTAAGATCTTTTATAAATTCTACAAAACCCCAAAATTAGGGAAATGAACCAGTCATGAGAATCTGTGATTCAATTGCTAATTACGCTAACATAAATAACAAAAAGATAGAAATTGTTACAAACTACTTTTAATACAGATTTGTTATGGTAGAAATTGTTACAAACTGCTTTTAATAAAGATTTTTTATGGTTACACCACTCTTCTTTAGATGCAATTGTAACTGCTAAAATATTCTTAAATGTCTGCATGGAATTACTTCATGTGGCCCTTGATAGTTGTCCTTGAAAATGGTGACTACAACTTTCACAATTTGCATTGTAACAACAGGAAATGGAAATCCGGGGGTGTAACATCAAGTAACAATAACTCACACCATGTAACAACAAGTAACAATAAGAATTATTAATCCATGGCCAATAATAGTTATGGCAACACTTGATAGAAAAACATTCAAAAGAACTCTTCCAAATATACCCGGTTAGTCATCCCAAAGAAAGCATTGTTTCGTTCAATACTTAGCAGAAAATAACATAATAATATGTCAAAGAAAAAGCTTGCTTCTTTATCAGAGGTAGTGACATCATAGTAGGGAAATTGTAGGTTCAACAAGGAAAAATGGCCAAGAAAGGGAAAAGGGATTCCTAAAATATCCTCAAATATTGCACCCAACATCTCCCCCCAACTGAAGCCACTACATTTCCTCATGCAAATTCTTCATAATGTTCAAGGTCCTCATCTATTGTGACACTGACATGTTGCTGATGTAGTTTTGTGAAATGATAGCTGCCAACAGTGTCTTCATCTTCTTTCCTACACCCCAAGGTAGACATGAGTTGATGTATCCAAGAATGTTCATCATACCTTCTCAGGTGGAAGTGAGCTTGTTATTTCTCAACTAGGAACCAAATCAGAGGAAACTTGAAATTGAGCCTCATCCAGAAATCTTGCATCATTTTGACAATTCGTACATATTCAGGGACTCGAGTAATAACTATCATGAAATTGAGGTACCCAAAGGGATCCCCTGCTTTTAGTGTTTCACTGAAAAGCTTCCCACCATTTCAGGCTTCTAACTAATGCTTTACTTTTCAATTGTTCATAAATATTAAGGAAAAACACAAAAATCCTTCTCCGATACAGGGATATTTGTTCTACCATGTCATGTTTATTGAGAAAATTGTTGAATTCACGCCTCATATTAGCAACCAGGTATTGGTATTATCTTCATGGTTTCCTTTTCTTCGTTCATAGTTGAAAATTTTATGGCGAGGTTCCAATCAATTTGATTTCTCTTGAAATATATAAAAGCTCGTAGCTGCAAATCTCCAACATAGGGGGAAAGGTTTGCAAACATATACATACTATATTCCTCAACAAATATATCATGCAAGAAGAGTTCTCATAAAATACTTTTCTCATCAAAATCACATGAGTGAAATACATCCAAAAACGTTTTAGTGGAAATGTTCCCATAGTGTACGTTCTCATGAATAGTTATCAACTGAAAAAGATAAAATTTATCCCACAAGAAGATCGGGTAGGACGAAGATGGCATCCTGCAACCTCAAAGGTTTTGGTCTAACTCATATATTTTACCTTTCTCTTCAATCACCTTCTTGACCTCTTGTTGAGGTTGTTGTCTCTATTCTTCGTTTTCCATCTCAGCTTTCCTCGGTTCCCACTTTATTAGCTCTTCCATGGGAAATTCTTCAGCCCACTGATCCTTAAGTGTATGAATACCCTTCTAATGTTCTTCCAAATAAATGTCTCCCTTTTTCATGGAGAGTGCCATTTTCTTTCACTTCTCCAATTTCGATATCGACAAAAGTATTTCTGAATTCCACCCCACTTCAGGATCTTGTGTTGTTTTAAGTGCAATAGCAGTAGAGGGTGTAACCACATATCAAGTTTTGAGTTGCTCTTCTTTAGCTATTGGTTCTTGTGTATCAACATCTTTGTTGACAAGTTATTATGGAATAACTCACAAATTTTCTTCCTTCAAAACCTTTATCTCAATTGTAGGTTCTTGTGTATCAGCAACATCATTGAGAAGTTCTTTTGTATCAGTTTCTAGTTTCAAATCCATGTAGTGCTCTATTTCAACTACTAGTTTTTGTGTGTTAGCAACATCGTTAATGAGTTCTTGTGTCTAAACCTCCCATGGTTTTGTTTTGGCTTCTTTTGGGATGGTGTTTGCAACATAAATCTTGTACCTTGTTGTTGCCAAACCCTCAACACATGCTATATATCAAGTCCATTGTATGGTTTTTTATCCCTACTTATCAACAGCCTTAGCTAATGTATCAAGACCTAGAACCTTTATCTTCATTTTTCTACCTCCTAATTTCCACTTTAATTCACTATTTTTTGCTTCTAGCTTCTTAATTTTAAGCAACAAAGTTCAAGTTTCATTCTTACCTGATGAAGAAGTGTCTTCATGCTTGGTTTGTTTCTTCTTCTTCTAATTATTTGTGTTGATTTAGGGTAGCATCCAATGTGCTCTAGCCATAAAATTTGGTGGAAAGGTTGGGGCACATGAGATCTCCAATACCCAGAAAGGGTTTGGGTAGATTCTTAACAGTTTAGGAGATATTAAAATAATTAATATTTTTAGTGGAGTCCCTAAGTCTAAACATAGGGAAAATAAAATATTAATGTGTATTAATATGAAACTGTGTTAGAATGGTCTAAAAGACATGGATCAAGCCAAATCTAATCTTAGCTATTCATTAGGGATATAATCTAGGACGGTGATATGTCAATAGGAAAAATATAAGAGGAGGCTTGAGGGTCACTTGGAGAATAGATCAGAGTGATCAGTCATTCTATTCTTGAGAGCGGGGTTTGCTAAGAGAGATAGAAATAGTGATCGGGAGATGCAACTGAGGGAGATTTAAGTACAGAGAGATATAGAGGTAGATATAATGTCAGGAGAGTAGTGCAGTAGGCTAGGAGAGTGATGCAGAGCCAACCAGGGCTCACGCAGGGCCACGCAAAGGCAGCCGAGAGCTGCACAAGGCCTCAAAGAGGCTAGCGTTGCTGATGTAGTGGGCCAGGGGGCTGGCCTAGGGTATCCCGGGGATGACACTGACCCATCCAGAGTGATGCAGGTCTGACATGAGGTAGAGAGGGGCTGACGCAGTCCAGAGAGAATCTAACACTGTGGTTTCTGGGGTAGATTTGTGCTGAGTAGCTACCAGAAGGATTATCCAGGGTTTCAGTAAGGAGATTTGCCAGAAACAAAGAGGTATTACTGCCAAGGAAATTCTCTATTGGGTAGGCCAGTTTCGGCACTCATATTGTAGTCTCATATTACTTAAGAAGAAAACCCTCAGATAGATGCACCAATTTTCACACATTGGTTTTTTCTGGGGACATTAGTCCAAAAATAATGGTGTCATATGGTGTGTTTGTTTTTGTTTCTTTTAGTTGCTGATCTGTAATATGTTGAGCATCCACTAGTGTTTATTTTCAGTATTTACATTGTAAATAACTTGTTAAGTAAAATAACAAGTAGGTAGGAATAAATAGATAAAGTGCATGGAGGGTTTCTAACTAAGTAAACTTAGAAACTTCAACATGGTATTAGAGGATGATTGCAGATCACAGGAGGACTAAAGACATTAGCCGAGCAGAGAAATAACAACAGAAAACAACTGTCCCGAGGTGACATAAGTTGTTTCTAGCAAAGAAACAACAAAGAAAGGGTGACGCAGTGCCTGTATCATTAAGGGTGATTCGAGAAGAGGCAGCGAAAAAGCTAAGGAGGCAAAGGTAGCCTCATGTAGAGCCACATAGTAGCTGGGAAGGCTGACACAATTGGCTAAGGAGGCCAGGTTGCTGGCGTCGGGATTGCGTAGAGCCTAGGAGCTCTTACCTTCAGGTTGCTGGGGTTTAGAAGGTTGTGGGAATATTGCAGAGTGGAGTTGGTGAGGTACTGTAGTCACTAGTCAAAACAATACTTGATAGAGCAAGGCCAAAGGAGTTTCTACCAAGGGTTTCTAGCCAAGGAACCCTGACCAGTGGTGTGGTTGAACAAGACGATCAAAGAAGGGAGCATCTCGACAGCAACAGAAGGATTTCCAGGAGGGAAGTTAGTAGTCAAAGGGAGTCTAGAAGAGAACTTCCAGATGAGAAGTAGAGACTCAGAGTAGTCGAACAAATAACTTCCAAGAGGGAAGTAGAGGAGAATCATGGTAGTACACAGAGTAAGAGACTGGGATAAACTAGATGTAGCGTCGAACTTCCCAGTCTTGAAGGCCCAAATCTTATCCGTACTTGATAGAAATTTTTTCAAGAACTTCACCTTGAAAGTAATAGCTATCCCAGTCGACCCCAATGATAATGAAAAGTAAGAGGAGGCGATGGCAAGGGCCAAGAGAACTATACTTGATGGGGTCAAGGATTATGTAGTACCACACATAGCCAAGAAGGCAATGACATTTTTGATGTGGGAGGCTCTCAAGAAGTTGTAATAGCATACTTCTGTCCAGAGAAGAATGCTACTTGAGAATCAGTTGAGGTCGTATCAGATGAAGAACGGAGAACTGATTGACACTGTTCTCAGAGGACTGAATGAGATCCGAGATTAGTTGACTGCTATAAAGGCGACAATTGATCAGGAGCCGATGGTGAGGACAACCCTGAATGTTGTCTCTGAAGATTGGGAGGTATTTATCCAGAGTATATTGCATAGAGGGACTCTCCCACCTTAGGACGAGATGTGGGCAACTCTTCACCAGGAAGAGATCACATGGTAGTTGAAGACGTGTAGCAGTAGCAAGGGGATCAAAGTTAAGCAAGAGGAGGAATATGTGGCCCTAGCATCTGAGGGAAAGTATGAAAAGCGAAATAAGAAGGATCTCTCCAAGATCGACTACTTCCACTATGGGGAGCTAGGTCATTATGCAATCCAGTGTCTGAGGAAGAAAAGTAAGGGAGAACCTTTCCATACTAAGGCAGTGCCAGCACGGGCAGGGAAGGAAGTTTTGACAGACATGACTGTGCCATGAGTGCACATGCACCACTTAAGAAGAAGTAGGGAGACATCGAGCTGTAGTTAGGCAGACTACAGGCGATGAGGGGAAGGATCCTTGAGGTACCCAGCCTCTTGGATTAGACCTTGCTATGGGGGCCCCGAAGAGGAGTAGTAGGATTGGTTGATGTGGGTAGAGATGGATGCGGATGAAACGACAGAGAGAGCTACAATGCAAGAGTCCTGAGACAGGGCAGGCTAGGAGGCTGTAGCAGTGCGAGAGGCACAAGAGTGTTGCACCAGTTAAGGATGGTACAGATAGGTGTTTGACAATGTGAGATGCAGGGAGTTGTTGCAGTAGTACAGAGGTCAAAGAGGGAGCACTTATTAGCGGCAGAGGGAGCTTCAATATCAGTGGGTGTCTCTAGCCCAATAGGGAGGTCAGATTGGGAGATTAGGTACTTA
Organism: Pinus taeda; assembly: GCA_000404065.3. NCBI lineage: Eukaryota > Viridiplantae > Streptophyta > Pinopsida > Pinales > Pinaceae > Pinus > Pinus taeda. Next base: position 69,457 of record APFE031137244.1, on the reverse strand, counting down.
CTTCTCAATAACTGAGTTGTAGTGTAGCAGTGGGCATCACGATGCAACATGATGAGAGGAGGTGCAGCGCAGATGCAATGTTGGGAGAAAGGACTAGTAGGAGCATGAATATAGAGGGAGCTATCATACAGATGTAGCAGTGGTAGTGGCAGAACCATGGGCAGAAGTACAGGATGCAACAGTGCAGAGGATGTTGGGCAGGAAGGCCTAGCATCAACACAAGTATCAATGCTGGATGATTAGAGTAATACTTAGTGAGGAGTATTGCTAGAGCAGAGTCCTTGCTAAGAGGGAATGTTGATTTGGGGTAGCATAGGATGTCTTCTAGAACCTAAATTTGTTGGAGAGGTTGGGGCACATGAGATATCCAATACCCAGAAAGGTTTTGGGTAGATTCTAAATAGTTTAAGAGATATTAAAATAATTCATATTTTTAATGGAGTCCCTAAGTCTAACCTTAGGGAAAATAAAACATTAAAGTGTATTAATATGAAATTGTGTTAGAATGGTCCAAAAGACATGGATCAAGCGAGATATAATATTAATTCTTGATTAGGGACTTAATATTAGTCGTTGAAACTTGATATGTCAACAAGAAAAGTATAAGAGGATGCTTGAGGGTCACTTGGAGAATACACCAGAGTGATCAATCATTCTATTATCTAGAGCGGGGTTTGCTAAGAGAGATAGAATTAGTGATCGAGAGATGTAGCTGAGGGGCATTTGAGTATAGAGAGATAGAGAGGTGTAGATAGTGCCTTGAGAGCAGCACAGTAGGAAAGGAGAGTGATGCAGAGCTAGCCAGGGCTCATGCAGGGCCACACAAAGACAGTTGGGAACTACGTAGAGCCTCAAAGAGGCCAGCGTTGCTGACGCAAAGGGCCAAAAGGATGACATAGGGCATCCCAGGGCTAGCATGATGCAAAGAGGGACTGACGCAGTCCAGAGAGAGGTTGACATTGGGGTTTCTAGGGCATATTTGTGTTGAGTAGCCGCTGGAAGGATATTCTGGGGTTTCAGCCAAGAGATTTGTCAAAAACAGAGAGGTAATATTTCCAAGGAAATTCTCTGTTGGGTAGGCCAGTTTCAACACCCAAATTATACTCTGATATTGCTTAATAAGAAAATCCTCAGATAAATGCATCGGTTTTCCCACATTGTGTTTTTTTGGTGATATTAGTCCAAAAATAATGGTGTCATATGGTGTTTTTGTTTCTGTTTCTTTTAGTTGCTGATCTGTAATATGTTGCATGCACTAGTTTTTATTTTCAATATTTACATTGTAAATAGTTAAGTAAAATAACGAGTAGGTAGGAATAAATAAGATAAAGTGTATGGAGAGTTTTGAACTAAGTAAATTTAGAAACTTCAACACTTTGTCTCTTCTTGCTTCGTCTTTTGTTCTTTTTTATTTCTTGGTTTCTTCTTGGACCGTGGCGAGGGTTCTGGTTAAGTACCAAACTTAACCATTTTCTTTGGTATTCTACCACTAACAGGTTTCCCAAGTGACCTCTTTGTAACTATAATTCCTGAAGGCTATCCCTGCTCTTTAGCTTTTTTAGCTTCCCCCGTCGCATTTGCAAGAGTTTCAATGTTATGAAACCAGCTCAAGAAAAGATATAAAAGATAGATCAACGACTTAGAATTCAGCCTCTTCGAGGGGGCAACCTCCTTTACATTACATAAATGAACAATTCTTGGATG
>APFE031137244.1:42707-63902 GCA_000404065.3 Pinus taeda | reverse complement strand
GATCAACGACTTAGAATTCAGCCTCTTCGAGGGGGAAACCTCCTTTACATTACATAAATGAACAATTCTTGGATCATACAAATGACAAAACCTCCTTTCTATATATAGGAGTCTAAGGAGTCACAATATAATCCAGCCAACCTAACAATAATAATATAAAGCCACAAAAATAATAATAGAGGGATTCTATGGGGCACAGAAATAACAATATGTGGGTAATAGGGGCACAACAATATAAATAAGGGGTATAACTACCATAGTAATGGGGTAATCACTAGTATTATAGGGACCCAACATTCAACTTGTCTCTGTCGTGGGGTTTTTGTTTCTTCACTGATAAAATATTCCCAATTTCTTCCTTGCTTCTCCAGAGCTTCTATTACGATGAGTTTTATGAGGCCATGATTGGTAATGCATCTCTCTAGATGTGAGGCTACCTTTTCTGAGGAAGCAATGTGTTTCAAATTTTCCAACATAAAATGGGGAATATTAATCAGTTCCCCATGTCGAATATGGCTCGAAAAAGGAAAATTATAGTTGAAAACTATTCTCGAGCTCCCCTCGCATGTAATGTAGTTGATAATGAACAGTTCAAAATCATTCCATGACTGAGGAAGGGAAAGGTGGTCAATTCCTCTTCCCTTTTTGACCAACTATTCTTCTCCCTACAACAATTTAGCTTTAAGGGATGAATGATTAATTTTCCAACTGAAACACCTCTTTCCTTCGGGTTGAAGTATTGTTACTCTGGAAAGCACTTCCTCCATAATCTCTAGTCTTAGGCCTCTAACCTCTACTCAATTTGTATTCATATTTTGATCAAATTCCAAAGCAACACTCTCATCTGAACCCCTGAGTCGCTCGAAAACCTAGATCCACCCTGCTCTAGAAATTTCATTTCCTTCCGCACATTTTTCCAAACCCTCAATGGAATCTATTTCATGCCTTGTTTGTGTTCCTCCCATCCTTTGTTTTTATATACCCTTCAATAATTGATACAAAATTCACTATGAACTTTCGCCTGCTTACTATTACAATTATTGAAAATTTTGTGCAATGAGGGTGGAAAACTGCGTCGGGGCGGATATCAGGGTGATAGGAAAGGATATAAAGTCAGAAAATTGTGCTATATGGGATATCATTTCATCATTAATTCAAAGGTGTAAAAATTTGACTTCGATATGGTTTGAATTAATGAGATGATTAGTCATGAAAGGTGGTAATGATTAACAAGTATTGTAACTTCAAATCGGGTTATGTCACGGATCACAAAATGATTCATCCCCCCCATCCCCCCCAACTTAAATGCAAAGGCCTTCAATGACCGTTGAAATGAGATGATCTATTAACTACCATAATTGATAAATAAATAAAAAACAATTTATTTTTTTTGAATGAGTTATGGGAGGGTGATTTGGCTGATACTGATAATGGAGTTTTGGTGATGGTGATTATTGAGGAGGACAATTGCAACTATTTCCATGCTATAGTCATCTCCATTGATAATCTGAAAATGAAACTACTTGTTTTTGTTGTGCAAGGTATTCATTTCCATTAAATTACTGGTGAAAACTGTTACATATGTCTTGCAAATGAAACAAAGTGTTTTTGGTTAATTTTCTGAGTCTTTAGTGTGAAGGAGGGTTATTTAATTTTCCTGTTTAACATATGAGATTTGAAAAACATAGTAAGAAAAGTTCACCACATATAACACAACAATTAATGAAGCAGTTCACCCCTCCTGTGCTACATATGCTGGGTCCAAGGCTCCCAAATGGTCATGTCCTTGCTTTGATTAGATGCTCAAAATGGTTATACAGTGAATAAAAAGGCCTAAATACGCAAAACTAGCTATGAAAATGAATCTATAACACAGGAAATAGTAAAAAATGACTATTGTTTCACCTCCAATGGAAACACACAACCCAATACAGCTCCAACATGGCTTAGGCCCTAGTGGCTCCTAGAACTTATTCGATGCAAAAGTACCTAAAGATGACCTCTCATGGCTTTGAAACCTATCCCAATGGCTCTGGAATGCTAAGAATACCCAAAATCAAAAACAAATCACATCAAGATGCCTCTCCTAGCCAAAGTTATGGCTCATTCAATTTTTCTCCAGTTTTCCCTTGAAGTTCTCCACCAAAACTGACCAACTGCTAGTTAACCCGACTAAATCTGGCCTTACTGCCAATTTTGCCACTGACTGCTAGTTAAACGGTCAGTTGACCTTGACTGTCTACAGAATTTCTGCATGTGACCAAATTGGAACGACGGTTAGGTTTAATGCAGCGGGTTTGGAGCCGGAATTGCCGGGTTAACGTTTGACATGTGACCATGATACGGTTTTGGAGGGCGGTTTATTACCCGTTGCAGTGGTGGTTACATAAACTGCCGGTAACATGTGAACAACCACTTCTGGAGACTGCTGGCAGTCTTCCCCCAATGCGCCACTTATCAAACCATAAAATGAACCTGCAATCTATATGGCCAAGAACTGCACGGTAGGCGAGACAGTCAAGAGCTTTGGCTTATGGACCTGCAGTCGTGCATTCAATCTTGACGGAGCCCAAAATTTTGTGACGTAACTTAGGGCCACATGGCAGCCTCCGGGCTTGCCACATGGTAGTCTATGATTGGCTGTTAAAACAGAATATTCGAAGAATATTCTAGTTTTAATTTTTTTTAGAAATAAAAAATTGAACAATATTAGGTTTTTTCAAATTGTGATAACTTCTCCATACAGTGTCATTTTTTTGAACAGTTCACAACGCCAAAATCAGAAAGGTGAGATCTATCTGGCCATTCAGGTTCCAACCGATTCTAAGCATTTTCAATTTTTAGCATTTATGACACTTAGGACATGAGCAATTGATCACACCTCCCAAATGGGAAGCCTTTGGACCCCAAAATTCTTCTAATTACTGAAAATAAAGATGAGGAGACTGATTCTCCACTCTTCCAACCTTGAATAACTGAAATCTTCATGACTTCATCAAATTGAGCTTCTCATAAAAAGATAATTTTTCCCTTGAATTCACTGACCGACCGTTGCTAAGATTGACTGAGTCATAATGCCGATTCTTGAAATTTGCAGAAAAAACAACTATCTTTTGCAGAAAACATACCATTTCTACAATGGTCAAACTTCAAAGAAGACTTAGAATAAAGTTCACCTTGCCAACTATTCACATGGCGAATTTTTTGTTAAATGAGCCTTGTACTTGTGCGGAATCCTGAAAAAGTTTTCTCACCATACCAATCTTCCATTCTAAAACCAACATTGACCCATGTTGAACTGTGTGCCCTCTTTGCTTGCATGATTTTCCTTCTCATCGAATCTTGCACCGCTTTGCACCGACACTTTGTTCTCTGCACCAATCGACACCAAAGGTAGCTTGTGCAACATTTTGTCATCTTCTTTCAAAGATGAACTATTATATCAACAATAATATGAAAAGGGAATTGTACAAAATCTTGTTGTTTAACCATCAAAAAAGTTAGATTTTGACTTGCATTAACTAGCATTTTCAATTTCCCTCCATGGACTAAAGAATATTCTAGCTTCTTCTTATGTGCTCTCACAATGTACTATTTTCCATCCTTGAACAAGTGATACTTATTCTCGTGGTGGTGGAAGATTGCCTTTCTTTCAAATAAATATGGACTACCCAATGCAACACCTGTAATGTCAAGCGGTACTACATCCACTTCAACCCAATCAACATAATGAGCTGTTATGGTGAAGCGCAAGATGCACTTCTTTGAGACTTGTAAGTTTTCATCCTTGCATATCCAGCCAAGTGGATAAGGTTTTGGATGTGGAATTGTCTCAGGTTTTAGCTGTTTAACCAAGTTTTTTGAGATGAGATTAGATTGAGACCCACTATCAAAAAGTGTGTCTATCTTTGTGTGGTTTGAGATTATCCTCACATGAAATAGCTCTATCGTCCTTTTTTCATCTTGATTTTCTTTGTGTCAGTTTAATGTGCTAGAACTGGGACTTGTTTCTTGTACATCGACTTTCCCCTTTATGTTCTTTAATACCATGGTGATACTTTTTGTCTCATCACCTAATTCAGACCCTAAGTCTTGTTCAATAGCTTCTCCAATTTTTTCCTTTTCTTTGGTTTTGTCTTTGGTTTTATATTTCTCTGGTTTCAACTCTGAATGAAGCTTCCAACAATGGTCTTCATTGTGGCTTGCTTTTAAACAGTTCTTGCAAAAGAATTTCCCTTTTTCCTTTCTAGAGTTTGCAATCCTTTTTCTTCCTTTGCCTTTAAAATCACTACCCTCATTTTCATCAAAGGTGTTTTTCCCTCTAGTCTCTAAATGCGTAGCTTGTGCACAAACTTCATTTAGACTAGTAGGATTGAACATAAGGATAGTATGTTTAAGGTAGCTATGCAAACCACCTATATATTTTAGCAAAGTGTCTTGACTTTGTAAGTCTACCCCTAATAAGAGTGCTCTTCTCCTAAACTCTTGGGTGTAGTCTTGAACATTTTTTCCTTTAGGTTGTCTAAAACTTTTCCAATTCATTATAGCCTTTTGTAAATGAGCAAGGGGGTAAAATTGCTTCTTAATTGCGGAAGTAAATTCAGCCCACGATAAAGTAATCTTACCATGTTTCTTAATTTCATCCTTAGTTTTGGCTTCCCACCATACCAATGCTGCTCCTTCCATTCTTAAAAAGGCTAACTGAGTCTTGGTGTCATCATCATGTAAGTTCTGAATCCTTAAATAAACTTCCAACTGTCTTATCCAGTTGTCAAGTTTCTCTGCATTGACTTCACCATTAAACATGGGTAATTCAAATTTAACATATAGCTTTAAAAATGGACTTTTTCTAGAAGATTTAGGCTTATGAGGTTGATTTACCGAAGTAGAGGATGACGATGTAGAGGAAGAGGATGATGATGGGGATGGTGGATCACCATTTCCTCCATGTCCTTTCTTTGAATTATCATCACCTTTCTTTCTTCTTGAAGAGCCCTCTCCTTCTTTCTGATGTTTAGACCCTTCTCCAACCAACCTATCATTCCTTTCTTGGTATAATATTCTTACCATCTCAGTCATGTCTAAAAAATCTTTTTTGAATACCCGTTCTTCTTCTCTTGGATCCATGTCTATAAGAACTTCTCCTTCCTTTTCAGACATACTTGAAGCTTCGTCCAAGGCTATTGAGGGTGAATGAGAAGGTAGAGATAATGGCACCTTGGCCCTCCTTGGTTGAGGATTATCTTGTGCTCTAACCAATTGTCCTTTCCCTCTTTGAAGCTTAAGCCTGGTAAGCATCAAAACTTGCAAAACAGTGAAAATATCTTTGCACAAAACTAATAATCAAAATATAAACTAAACCAACGATTAACTGGAGGAGCTTTTATCTACTTCACAATTGTATAACAAAAGTGTTTCAAAGGCTTCCTGGCTTGCTTCAGACTCTTTCTATAATTTATATTACTACTCACAGATTCACAAAAACAGTAACTGACCTTTGATACCAACTTGATATGAAAATGGAACTACTTGTTTTTGTTGTGCAAGGTATTCATTTCCATTAAATTATAGGTGCAAACTATTACAAATGTCTTGCAAATGAAACAAAGTGTTTTTTATTAATTTTTTGAGTCTTTAGTGTCAAGGAGGGTTATTCGATTTTCTTGTTTAACATATCAGATCTAAAACACACAGCAAGAACAGTTCACCAAATATAACACAGCAATTGATGAAGCAGTTCACCCCTCCTGGCTACATAAGCTGGGTCCAAGGTTCCCAAATGGGCATGTCTTTGCTTTGATTAGATTCTCAAAATGGTTATACAGTGAATGAAAAAGCCTAAGCAAGAAAAACCGATTACGAAAATGAATTCAAAACACAGGAAACAATAAAAAATGACTATTGTTTCACCTCCAATGGATACACACAACTCAATACAGCTCCTCTGCTTAGGCCCTAGTAGCTCCTGAAACTTCTTCGATGAAAAAGTACCTAAATATGACCTCTACTGGCTGTCAAAACCTGTCCCAATGGCTCTGGAATGATCAGAATACCCAAAGTAAAAAAAAAAAAATTGCATCAAAAGGCCTCTCCTAGCCAAAATTATGGTTCATTCAATTTTTCTCCAGTTTGCCCCCGAAAATCTCCACTAAAATTGGCTAACTGCCAATTAGCTCAACTAAATCCGACCTTACCACTAATTTTGGCGCCAACTGCTAGTTAAATGGTCAGTTAACCATGACCGTTGGCAGGATTTCTCCATGTGACCACATTGGAACAACGGTTAGGTTTAATGTCGCGGGTTTGGAGCAGGAACCGTCGGGTTAACATTTAACATGTGACCAGGACCTGGTTTTGGAGGTGGTTTGTTACCCATGGCAGTGGCAGTTACATAAATTGCGCTGGTGAAATGTGAACAACCACTTCTGGAGACCGCTAGTAGTCTTCCCCCAATGCGCCACTTGTCAAACCATAAAACGAACCCGCAATCTATATGGGTAACAACTACTCAATAGGGGAGACAGTCAAGAGCTTTGGCTTGTGGACCTGCGATCATGCGTTCGATCTTGATGAAGCCCAAAATTTTGTAACGTCACCCAGGGCCACGTGGCGGCCTCCAAGCTTGCCATGTGGCATTCTGTCATTGGCTGTTAAAACAAAATATTCTGGGAATATTCTATTTTATTTATTTATTTATTTTTAAATAAAAAATTGAAGAATATTGGGTTTTTTCAAATTGCGATAACTTCTCCATACCGTTTTAGTTTTTTGAACCATTCACGGTGCCGAAATCAAGAAGATGAGATCTATTCAGTCATTCAGGTTCCAACCCATTATGAGTAGTTTCAATTTTAAACATTTTCGACACTTAGGATATGAACACCTGATCAATCGGATCCACTGCTACAGATTTAACAACAAAAGAATTTCCCTATGATGGTTGAAGAAATTTGCAACAATACTTTATTAAACCAATGTGGTCCTTTGAGGACATTACAATTTGTGCCTACAAAAGAATTCTCAGAATAATACAATTAAATGAATAAAAACGAGCTTGTAACAAGCATGTTGTTACACATATTCTGATTGGGCGGGAGACAACATTGATCGCAAGTCCACCTCTGGATATTCACTCTGTCTAGGATCTGTCCCTATCTGTTGGTCGAGCAAGAAGCAGACTGCTATTTCTCTCTCTTCAGCCGAGGCTGAGTACAGATGAATAGTCAACATCACCATTCAGGCTCTGTGGCTACAACACTTCCTCACTGAGTTGGGCGTCCAGTTCGATCACCACATTGTCATCTGGTGTGACAACCAGAGCACTCTCAAATTTTGCAGGGATCCAGTACAGCGGCAGCGAACGAAGCACATAGAGATCCATATGCACAACATCAGAGACTCAGTGCATGATTGGGTCATTGATTTGCAGTTTTGTCCTTCAGCAGAATAGACTGTAGGCATCTTCACCAAAACATTCACTAAGCAGAAGTTTCGCTCTCTGCGCAATTATCGTGGAGTGAAGGACACAGTTGTTAGCCACTGTCTTTTCTTTTGATTACATCGTATTTTGAGGGGGGTTTTTCCCATGAGATTTTCCTTATTTCCTCAATTTTAGTACAAGTTGCCCTGTATTTTGGGTGATCTTTGGCCTTAGTTGCCAGGGTCCATTTTCTATTTTTCCCCACAGTGGTGTTCAGGGGGAGTGTTGGAACTACTACACACCTACATGCAGACCCTTAGTTAGAGCATGGGACTGCATGCTAGATTCATTTTGCAAGATTTACTCCTTGATTTGCTCCTCCTTTAACTCTGCAGCTGGTTAGTTCTTCTACATGATTTACTCCCTGATTTGCTCCTTCTTTCACTCCACAACTGGCTAGTTCTCTCCAGAACCTGTTTTAGGGAAAATATGTTTTGTGTGAGTCTTATATCTACGGTTTTGTGGTGAGGAAACGTGAAGGGACGGCAAAAAATATGTTGCATGTAATTTTTTTAATCAAAATTTGGTTGGATCGATCGGTCACGCCTGACGAAGTTGAAAGGATACCCATGTAGGCCTGGAATTTCAAATACTTTCTATTCTACAAACTGTCCCGCATTTTAAGTTTTACTCAAATTTGTGTTCTACTCAAATTTGAACACAAATTTGTGAATGTAGATTTTTTCATTGATATTTTTTTTTGAAGTTTAAACTATTTTTGCATTCAATTTTCATTAATTTCCTGTAAGTGTCGTCTTTTCCTAAATTAAAATGTATTTCAAATAGCCTACCACCATAGTTTTAAGATTTAGTAAGACTTTTATTAATAAGATTTTTATTAATAAAATGATCAACAATTTTTCCAAGATTTTTTTTATAATATCTATATCATATTAAAAAAATGTATGAAATATCTCAAAAAGATCAAAATGAAAATTTTAATACAAATAAGAATATTTCTACATACTAAAAAAATGTGAAATAACTATAAAAGCATAAATACTAATTATAAATTATAGATTCATACTAGTTAATTGGAAATAATAATGAAAATTTTAATACAAATAAGAATTTTTATATACTAAAAATGTGGAAATATATATAAAAATATAAATACTAATTATAATTATAGATTCATACTAGTTAACTGGAAATAATAATGATTCATATGCATAACCATATGATATTTGAAAACTCCTTCCTTCAAATGTAATTAATAGATATAACAAAATTTGATATTTACAATTTTTTTGAGGGTAATTTTCTCTATATATAAAATCTAAATTGTGTAATTATAATAAAGAATTATAACAAATAAAAAATAAGATTAATTTTATTATAAAAAAATGAAATTTAAATATAATAAAATAGTATTATAAATAAGAACATTTTAATTTCAAATTTATGAGTGTGGATAGGGAGAAAATCTGTGCAAGTGCAAATCTTTTATCAAGTTTTGCACTAAAAAGTAAGTTTGATCTCTCTATACACTTGATAAATATGGAATTAGGATGAATCTTCTAGAAACTTGGTTTTTATAAATTACACAACAAAGTGATAAGTTATCTCTTCTTTCAGATAAAAAAGTTCTCAAATGAAAATGTATCAAAACTAAATAACTCCATTTTATGTCACATTCAATCTCTTAAGCTTTAAAAAAGTTTAAATGAAAATGAATTTACTAAAAATCTTAAGTTAAAATGGATTTAATTTATATTTATATATAAACTAAAACAAGAAACAACCCATTTTAGCACTTCAAAAATTTCAAGTCTTATAAGACAAAATATATGGAGAAAAAATGTTATGAGATCATAGAGAAATTTATAAATTATCATAAATATACAGACTTGAAAGTTAAACGATAAAGGGTTCTGAACTTTAATCATTAAAAACTATGTTTATGACTAAGTCAAGTTCCTCATGAAACTAAAACTAAAATTTTCAAACAATTAAAGGTTTTCAGCTCATGAGCCTATACATTTGAGAAATTTACAAATTATCATAAAAATGTAGACATGAAAAATAACCAATATAGGCTTTTGAACTCTAATAATTTGAATGTTTATGACTAGAAGTCAAGTCCCATAAAAGTGCACGTCAAGCATAAATACTATACATTTTCACTCTCTAATAATTTGAAATAGACAGTTTATGACGACGATTCCTTGACAAAACAAAAGCTAAAATATTCAAGCAGTTCAAGGTTATTGGTTGATGAACTAGTACTTGAATACACCTCCATCTCCATCTTACAGTAACAACAAGATTAAATTTATGTATATACAAATTATCTTTCTTGTCGGGGTTGATCAATGAATCTAATGAATTATTCTACCATAGTTCATTGTGCTCGACCAACCTCCTTCTACAACTCCTCTTGACATCATCAAATTCCGATATGGCATGGAATCTACGCATGCACAACATAACATAAACACCCATGTAGTCATTTGGGTTATAAAATTATACGAGTATGTATTGACCATAGAAAAAATGAAGGTACAATCCTCTCCTACCTAGGTAACTACTCCATTATTGAAAAAAGTTTTGTTTGATTCCAATGGACAATGACTTTGGGGGCTTTGGAATGCATTTCAAAAACTTAGGAATCCATTTTGCAACATTAAGTTGCATCCTTCAATTTGACAAAGGGGAGGTTGTATGGTGGAAGCCGACATAGTAGTAGCATTTGTTACCCCTTCAGCAAGCCAACCCTTCAATAATCTATTGCCTTCACTTTTCACAGAACCCTTTGCTTGTGAGGTTTTATCACTCCTAAAGTAACTAAACCAAAATCATTAATTATCAACCAGGGTAGGCCTTGTTATTTCAAATTTGTATACACTATTTGTGCCGATACATGTAACAACCAGGTAAAATAGAAAATATTTGTGCCGATACATGTAACAACCAGGTAAAATAGAAAATATTTGTGCCGATACATGTAACAACCAGGTAAAATAGAAAAGATGTCATTGAACTACACATTTCCAAGAATTAGTAGGCACACTACAGAAATGAAACACACCTAGAAAAGAAAGAATCCACACTTCATAAAAACTTAAGAATAAAGATAGGTACACCATACACCATCAGCTAAAGATGTAACAACAATTGAATAACATATAATTGATTAACTTGTGTATCTATCCCACAATGAAATGTGTGTAGCAGTAATAATAAATACATACTAACAAATAAAAAACAAATATCATATTAATAATGTGATCCCTACTAAAGAGGAGGGCCCTTCCTCCCTAGTAGGGTGCAGGAGTAAAATGAAAACTATTTCATAATTCAACACAGAATTTGTAGTAACATCACCAGATATATGCTTGTATTAAAATAGTTGAAAGGTGCAAGATCAAAATGTTGGTATTATTTCTGTTCCATTGTCATCCCCTTCTCATGAGACTAAGATCTTTTATAAATTCTACAAAACCCCAAAATTAGGGAAATGAACCAATCATGAGAATCTGTGATTCAATTGCTAATTACACTAACAGAAATAATAAAAAGATAGAAATTGTTACAAATTGCTTTTAATACATATTTTTTATGGTAGAAATTGTTATAAACTGCTTTTAATACAGATTTGTTATGGTTACACCACTCTACTGTAGATGCAATTGTAACTGCTCAAATATTCTTAAATGTCTGCATGGAATTACTTCATGTGGCCCTTGATAGTTGTCTTTGAAAATGGTGACTACAACTTTCACAATTTGCAGTGTAACAATAGGAAATGGAAATCCGAGGGTGTAACATCAAGTAACAATAACTCACACCATGTAGCAACAAGTAACAATAACAGTTATTAACCCATTTCCAACAACAGTTATGGCAACACTTGATAGAAAAACATTCAAAAGAACTCTTCCAAAGATACCCTGGTTAGTCATCCCAAAGAAAGCATTGTTTCGTTCAATACTTAGCAGAAAATAACATAATAATATGTCAAAGAAAAAGGTTGCTTCTTTATCAGAGGTAGTGACATTGTACTATGGGAATTGTAGGTTCAATGAGAAAAAATGGCCAAAAATGGGAAAAAGGATGCCTAAAATATCCTCAAATATTGCACCCAACATCTCCCCCCAACTGAAGCCACTACATTTCCCCATGCAAATTCTTCATAATGTTCAAGGTCCTCATCTATTGTGACACTGACATGTTGCTGATGTAGTTTTGTGAAATCATAGCTGCCAACAGTGTTTTCATCTTCTTTCCTACACCCCAAGGTAGACATGAGTTGATGTATCCAGGAACGTTCATCATATGTTCTCAGGTGGAAATGAGCCTATTATTTCTCAACTAGTAGCCAAATCAGAGGAAACTTGAATTTGAGCCTCATCCAGAAATCTCCCATCATTTTGACAATTCATACATATTCAGGGACTCAAGTAACAACTATCATGAAATTGAGGTACCCAAAGGGATCCCCTGATTTTAGTGTTTCACTGAAAAGCTTCCCATTATTTCATGCTTCTAACTAATGTTTTACTTTTCAATTGTTCATAAATATTAAGGAAAAACACAAAAATCCTTCTCCGATAGAGGGACATTTGTTCTACCATGTCATGTTTATTGAGAAACTTGTTCAATTCACGCCTCATATTAGCAACCAGGTTTTGGTCTTATCTTCAGGGTTTCCTTTTCTTCATTCATAGTTTATGATTTTATGGCGAGGTTCCAATCAATTTGATTTCTCATGAAATATATAAAAACCCATAGCTGCGAATCTCCAACATAGGGGGAAAGGTTTGCAAACATCTACATACTAGAATCCTCAACAAATATATCATGCAAGAAGAGTTCACATAAAATACTTTTCTCATCAAAATCACATGAGGGAAATACATCCAAAAAAGTTTTAGTGGAAATGTTCTTGTAGTGTACGTTCTCATGAATAGTTATCAACTGAAAAAGATAAAATTTATCCCACAAGAAGATCGGGTAGGACGAAGATGGCATCCTGCAACCTCAAAGGTTTTGGTCTAACTCATATATTTTACCTTTCTCTTCAATCAACTTCTTGACCTCTTGTTGTAGTTGTTGTCTCTATTCTTCCTTTTCCATCTCAGCTTTCCTCGGTTCCCACTTTATAAGCTCTTCCATGGGAAATTCTTCGGCCCACTGATGCTTAAGTGTATGAATACCCTTCTAATGTTCCTCCAAATAAATGTCTCCCTTTTTCATGGAAAGTGCCATTTTCTTCCACTTCTCCAATTCCGATATCAACAAAAGTATTTCGGAATTCCACCCCACTTCAGGGTCTTGTGTTGTTTTAAGTGCAATAGCAGTAGAGGGTGTAACCACATCTCAAGTTTTGAGTTGCTCTTCCTTAGCTATTGGTTCTTGTGTATCAACATCTTTGTTAACAGGTTATTATGGAATAACTCACAACTTTTCTTCTTTCAAAATCTTTGTCTCAATTGTAGGTCCTTGTGTATCAACAACATCATTGAGAAGTTCTTTCATATCAGTTTCTAGTTTCAAATCCATGTAGTGCTCTATTTCAACTACTAGTTCTTGTGTGTTAGCAACATTGTCAATGAGTTCTTGTGTCTAAGCCTCCCATGGTTTTGTTTTGGCTTCTTCTGGGATGGTGTCTGCAACACAAATCTTGTACCCTGTTGTCGCCAAACCCTCAACACATGCTATACATCAAATCCCTTGTATGGTTTCTGATCCCAACTTATCAACAGCCGTAGCTAATGTATCAAGACCTAGAACCTTTATTTTCATTTTTCTACCTCCTAATTTCCACTTTAATTCCTTATTTTGTGCTTCTAGCTCCTTAATTTTTAGCAATAAAGTTCAAGTTTCGTTCTTACCTGATGAAGAAGTGTCTTCATGCTTGGTTTGTTTCTTCTTCTTCTAATTCTTTGTGTTGATTTGGGGTAGCATCCAATGTGCTCTAGCCACAAAATTTGGCGGAAAGGTTGGGGCACATGAGATCTCCAATACCGAAAAAGCGTTTGGGAAGATTCTTAACAGTTTAGGAGATATTAAAATAATTAATATTTTTAGTGGAGTCCCTACGTCTAAACATAGGGAAAATAAAATATTAATGTGTATTAATATGAAACTATGTTAGAATGGTCTAAAAGACATGGATCAAGCCAAATCTAATCTTAGCCATTTATTAGGGACTTAATCTTGGCTGGTGATATGTCAACAGGAAAAGTATAAGAGGAGGCTTGAGGGTCACTTGGAGAATACATCAGAGTTATCAGTCATTCTATTCTCCAGAGAAGGGTTTGCTAAGAGAGATAGAATTAGTGATCGGGAGATGCAACTGAGGGAGATTTAAGTACAGAGAGATAGAGAGACAGAGATAGTGTTAGGAGAGTAGTACAGTAGGCAAGGAGAGTGACGCAGAGCCAACTAGGGCTCACGCAGGGCCACGCAAAGGTAGCCGGGAGCTGCACAGGGCCTCAAAGAGGCTAGCGTTGCTGACGTAGTGGGCCAGAGGGCTGGACCAGGGCATCCTAGGGATGATGCCGACCCATCCAGGGTGATGCAGGGTTGACATGAGGTAGAGATGGGCTGATGCAGTCTAGAGAGAGTCTAACGTTGTGGTTTCTGGGGTAGATTTGTGATGAGTAGCTGCCAGAAGGATTATCCAGGGTTTCAGTAAGGAGATTTGTCAGAAACAAAGAGGTATTACTGGTAAGGAAATTCTCTATTGGGTAGGCCAATTTTGGCACCCAGATTGTAGTTTGATATTACTTAATAAGAAAACCCTAAGATAGCTACATCGGTTTTCACACATTGGTTTTTTCTGGGGACATTAGTCCAAAAATAATGGTGTCATATGGTGTGTTTCTTTTTGTTTCTTTTAGTTGCTGATTTGTAATATGTTGAACATCCACTAGTGTTTATTTTCAGTATTTACATTGTAAATAACTTGTTAAGTAAAATAACAAGTAGGTAGGAATAAATCAGATAAAGTTCATGTAGGGTTTCTAACTAAGTAAACTTAGAAACTTCAACATGGTATAAGAGGATGATTGCAGATCACGAGAGAACTAAAGACATTAGCTGAGCAGAGCAATAACAGCAGAAAACAGCTGTCCCGAGGTGAGAGAAGTTGTTTCTAGCAAAGAAACAACAAAGAAACGGTGACGTAGTGCCTGTATCATTAAGGGTGATTCGAGAAGAGGCAGCGCAAAAGCTAAGGAGGCAAAGGTAGCCTCACACAGAGCCACACAGTAGTTGGGAAGGCTGACACAATTGGCTAAGGAGGCCAGGTTGCTGGTGCTGGAATTGCGCAGAGCCTAGGAGCTCTCACCTTCAGGTTGCTGGGGTTTACAAAGTTGTGGGAATATTGCAGAGTGGAGTTGGTGAGGTACTGTAGTCACTAGTCAAAACAATACCTGATAGAGCAAGGCCAGAGGAGTTTCTACCAAGGGTTTCTAGCCAAGGAACTTGGATCAGTGGTGTGGTTAAACAAGACAATCAGAGAAGGGAGCATCTCGACAGCAACAAAAGGATTTCCAGGAGGGAAGTCAGGACTCAAAGGGATTCTAGAAGAGAACTTCCAGATGAGAAGTAGAGACTCAGAGTAGTCAAACAAATAACTTCCAAGAGGGAAGTAGAGGAGCATCATGGTAGTACACAGAGTAAGAGACCAGGATAAACTGGATGTAGCATCGAACTTCGCATTCTTGAAGGCCCGAATCTTATCCGTACTTGATAGAAATTGTCTCAAGAACTTCGCCTTGAAGGTAATAGCTATCCCAGTCGACCCCAATGATAATGAAAAGTAAGAGGAGGCGATGGCAAGGGCCAAGAGAACTATACTTGATGGGGTCAAGGATCATGTAGTACCACACATAGCCGAGAAGGCAATGACATTTGAGATGTGGGAGGCTCTCAATAAGTTGTACTAGCATACTTCTATCCAGTGAAGAATGCTACTTGAGAATCAGTTTAGGTTGTATTAGATGAAGAAGGGAGAACCGATTGACATTGTTCTTGGAGGACTGAATGAGATCTGAGATTAGTTGACTACTATAAAGGCGACAACGGATCAGGAGCCGATGGTGAGGACAACCCTCAATGTTGTCTCAGAAGACTGGGAGGTATTTATCTAGAGTATACTGGGTAGAGGGACTCTCCCACCTTGGGACGAGATGTGGGCAACTCTTCGCCAGGAAGAGATCAGATGGTAGTTGAAGACGGGTAGTAGTAGCAAGGGGATCAAAGTTAAGCAAGAGGAGGAAGATGTGGCCCTAGCATCTGAGGGAAAGTAGGAAAAGCGAAAGAAGAAGGATCTCTCCAAGATCAACTGCTTCCACTATGAGGAGCTAGATCATTATGCGATCCAGTGTCTGAGGAAGAAAATTAAGGGAGAGTCTTTCGAGACTAAGGCAGTGCCATCACGGGCAGAGAAGGAAGTTTTGACAGACGATGGCTACCCCATGAGTGCACACGCACCACTTGAGAAGAAGTGGGGAGACATCGAGCTGTAATCAGGCAGACTATAGGTGATGAGGGGCAGGATCCTTGAGGTACCCAGACTCTTGGATTAGACCTTGCTACGGGTCCCCAAAGAGGAGTAGCAGGATTGGTTGATGTGGGTAGAGATGGATGCGGATGAAGCGACAGAGAGAGCTACAATACAAGAGTCCTGAGACAGGGCGAGGCTAGGAGGCTGTAGCAGTACGAGAGGCACAAGAGTGTTGCACCAGTGTAGGATGGCACAGAGAGGTGTGTAATAGTGCGAGATGTAGGGAGTTGTTGCAGTAGTACAGAGGTCAAAGAGGGAGCACTTATTAGTGACAGAGGGAGCTTCAACATCAGTGGGTGTCTCTAGCCCAACAGGGAGGTCAAATTGGGAGATTAGTTACTTACTTCTCAATAACTGAGTTGCAGTGTAGCAGTGTGCATCACGATGCAACATGATGAGAGGATGTGCAGTGTAGATGCAACATTGGGAGAAAGGACCAACAACAACACGAATGTAGAGGGAGCTATCATACAGATGTAGCAGTGGTAGTGGCAGAACCATGGGGATAAGTACAAGATGCAGCAGTGCAGAGGATGTTAGGTAGGAAGGCCTAGCATCAACACAAGTACTGATGCTGGATGATCAGAGTAATACTCAGTGAGGAGTATTGCTAGAGCACAATCCTCGCAAAGAGGGAGTGTTGATTTGGGGTAGCATCATATGTGCTCTAGAACCGAAATTTTGTGGAGAGGTTGGGGCACATGAGATATCCAATACCTAGAAAGGGTTTGCGTAGATTCTAAATAGTTTAGGAGATATTAAAATAATTCATATTTTTAATGGAGTCCCTAAGTCTAAACTTAGGGAAAATAAAACATTAATGTGTATTAATATGAAATTGTGTTAGAATGGTCCAAAAGACATGGATCAAGCCAGATCTAATATTAGTCCTTGATTAGGGACTTAATCTCAATCGTTGATATGTCAACAGGAAAAGTATAAGAGGAGGCTTGAGGGTCACTTGCAGAATACACCAGAGTGATCAGTCATTCTATTATCTAGAGCAGGGTTTGCTAAGAGAGATAGAATTAGTGATCGAGAGATGTAGCTGAGGGGCATTTGAGTACGAAGAGATAGAGAGGTGTAGATAGTGCCTTGAGAGCAGCACAGTAGGCAAGGAGAGTGACGTAGTGCCAACCAGGGCTCATGCAGGGCCACACAAAGGTAGTTGGGAACTACGTAGAGCCTCAAACAGGCCAGCGTTGCTGACGCAAAGGGCCAAAGGGATGACACAGGGCATCCCAGGGCTGACGCAGGGCTAGTGTGATGCAAAGAGGGACTGACACAGTCCAGAGAGAGGCTGACGCTGGGTTTTCTGGGGCAGATTATGTTGAGTAGCCACTGGAAGGATTGTCCAGGGTTTCAACCAGGAGATTTGTCAAAAATGGAGAGGTATTATTGCCGACAGTTTCAACACCCATATTATACTCTGATATTGCTTAATAAGAAAACCCTCAGATAGTTGCACTGATTTTCCCACATTGCGTTTTTCCGGGGATATTAGTCCAAAAATAATGGTGTCATATGGTGTGTTTGTTTCTGTTTCTTTTAGTTGCTAATCTATAATATGTTGCATGCACTAGTTTTTATTTTCAATATTTACATTGTAAATAGTTAGGTAAAATACTGAGTAGGTAGGAATAAATAAGATAAAGTGTATGGAGGGTTTTGAACTAAGTAAATTTAGAAACTTCCACACTTTGTCTCTTCTTGCTTCCTCTTTTGTTCTTTTTTATTTCTTGGTTTCTTCTTGGACCATGGCGAGGGTTCTGGTGAAGTACCAAACTTAGCCATTTTCTTCGATATTCTACCACTGACAGGTTTCTCAAGTGACCTCTTTCTAACTATAATTCCTGAAGGTTGTCCCTGCTCTTTAGCTATTTTAGCTTCCCCCAGAGCATTTGCAAGAGTTTCAACTTGTCTCTATCGTGGGGTTTTTGTTTCTACACTGATAAAAATATTCCCAATTTCTTCCTTGCTTCTCCAGAGCTTCTATTACGATTAGTTTAATGAGGCCATGATCGGTAATGCATCTCTCTGAATGCGAGGCTACCTTTTCTGAGGAAGCAATGTGTTTCGAATTTTCCAACATAAAATGGGGAATATTAATCAGTTCCCCATGTTGAAGATGGCTCGGAAAAGGAAAATGATAGTTGAAAACTATTCTCGAGCTCCCCTCACATGTAATGTAGTTGATAATGAATACTTCAACATCGTTCCATGAATGAGGAAGGGAAAGGTGGTCAATTCCTCTTCCCTTCTTAACCAACTATTCTTCTCCATACAATAATTTAGCTTTAAGGGATGAATGATTAATTCCAATTGAAGCACCTCTTTCCTTCAGGTCGAAGTATTGTTACTCTCGAAAACACTTCCTCCATAATCTCTAGTCTTAGGCCTCTGACCTCTATTCAATTCCTATTCATATTTGGTTCAAATTCCAAAGAAACACTCTCATTTGATGCCCTGAGTCGCTCGAAAACCTAGATCCACCCTGCTCTAGAAATTTCATTTCCTTCCGTGAATTTTTCCGAACCCTCGGTGGAATCCGTTTCATGCCTTGTTTTCGTTCCTCCCATCCTTTGTTGTTATAGATCCTTCAATAATTGATACAAAAGTCACTATGGACTTTTGCCTGCTTACTATTACAATTATTGAAAATTTTGTGCAATGAGGGTGGAAAACTGCGTCGGGGTGGATATCAGGGTGATAGGAAAGGATATCAAGTCAGAAAATTGTGCTATACGGGTTATCATTTCATCATTAATTCAAAGGTGTGAAAATATGACTTGGATATGGTTTGAATTAATGAGATGATTAGTCATGAAAGGTGGTAATGATTAACAAGTATTGTAACTTCAAATCGGGTTATGTCACGGATCGCAAAATGATTCATCCCACCCATCCTCCCCAACTTAAATGCAAAGGCCTTCAATGACCGTCAAAATGAGATGATGTATTAACTACCATAATTGATAATTAAATAAAAAACAATATTTTTTTTTGAATGACTTATCAGAGGGTGACTTGAATGATATCGAAAATGGAGTTTTGGTGATAGTGATTATTGAGGAGGACAATTGCAACTGTTTCCATGCTATAGTCGTCTCCATCGATGATCTGAAAATGAAACTACTTGTTTTTTCTGTGCAAGGTATTCATTTCCATTAAATTACAGGTGCAAACTGCTACAAATGTCTTGCAAATGAAACAAAGTGTTTTTGGTTAATTTTCTGAGTCTTTAGTGTGAAGGAGGGTAATTTAATTTTCTTGTTTAACATATCAGATTTGAAAAACATAGTAAGAAAAGTTCACCACATATAACACAACAACTAATGAAACAGTTCACCCCTCCTGGGCTACATATGTTGGGTCCAAGGCTCCCAAATGGTCATGTCCTTGCTTTGATTAGATGCTCAAAATGGTTATACAGTGAATAAAAAAGCCTAAAAAAGAAAACATAGCTGTGAAAATGAATCTATAACACAGGAAATAGTAAAAAATGACTATTGTTTCACCTCCAATGGAAACACACAACCCAATACAGCTCCAACATAGCTTAGGCCCTAGTGGCTCCTAGAACTTATTCGATGCAAAAATACCTAAAGATGACCCCTGATGGCTGTGAAACCTATCCCAATGGCTCTGGAATGCTAAGAATACCAAAAATCAAAAAACAAATCGCATCAAAAGGCCTCTCCTAGCCAAAGTTATGGCTCATTCAATTTTTCTCTAGTTTGCCCCTGAAAATCTCCACTAAAACTGACTAATTGCCAGTTATCCCGACTAAATCTAGCCTTACCACCAATTTTGGCACTGAATGCTAGTTAAACGGTCAGTTGACCTTGACTGTCTATAGGATTTCTGCATGTGACCACGTTGGAATGGAGGTTAGGTTTAATGCAGCGGGTCTGGAGCCAGAAATGTCGGGTTAACATTTGACATGTGACCAGGACACGATTTTGGAGGGCGGTTTATTACTCATGGCAGTGGTGGTTACATAAACTGCCGGTAACATGTGAACAACCACTTCTAGAGACTGCTAGCAGTCTTCCCCCAATGCGCCACTTGTCAACCACTAAATGAACCCACAATCTATATGGCCAAGAACTACACGGTAGGCGAGATAGTTAAGAGCTTTGGCTTGTGGACATGCAGTCATGCATTCAATCCCGACGGAGCCCAAAATTTTGTGACGTCACCTAGGGCCACATGGTGGCCTCTAGGCTTGCCACGTGGTAGTCTGTGATTGGCTATTAAAACAGAATATTCCAAGAATATTCTATTTTTTAATTTTTTTAAAAAATAAAAAATTGAACAATATTAGGTTTTTTCAAATTGTGATAACTTCTCCATACAGTGTCATTTTTTTGAACAGTTCATAGTGCCAGAATCAGAAAGGCGAGATCTATCCAGTCGTTCAGGTTCCAACCTGTTAAATAGACATGGACAACGAGAAAGATGTGAAAGATAAAACATGCAATTCAACTTTTATTCACAAATGATACATATTTATAGTACATGTGGTGACCGTTGGGATTCACATCCCAAGGTCCCTTGGACTACTTAGTCTGTTTAGCTTCCACACTAACCCATTTAAGATTAGGTGTCCAACATTCCCCACCTTAATCCGAAGGGTTATGTATGAGTCCAAGAAGAGAGCTGTAATACAAAATGTGCAATAATGCATGGCAGCACTAGGCTGAATGTGCTCTATGAAATGTTGGTAAAAAAGGGCGGTGGTTTAAGGATAGCCACCAACACTGGAACGCTTAGTGCAGTTCCCGGAACTATTCCAAAATTCGCAAGAAGCTGTAAGTCTTCTGCTAGAGGAAGTGATCCTATTGTTTTAAAGATGGAAACCTTCAACCGTAAAAGGGAGGCCTCACCCCACATAAAAGGTAAAACTTCAACCTGAAAAGGGAAGTCTCAACCTGTGATGGTTTAAGGATGACCAACAAATCTGGAATGCTTAATGCAATTCCTGGAACTCTTCCAAAATTGGCAAGAAGCTAGAGTCATCTGCTAGAGGAAGTGTTCTCAATTTTGTTCCTGGAATTCTTCCGAAACTGGCAAGAAGTTGAAGTCTTCTGCTAGAGGAAGTGTCCCAGATTGCCAACTGAAGGCATGTTCACGGGCATATTTGTTTCTGGCTACAACTCTGAAACTGGTATGGCAGGGTGTGGCTCAGGCTCGC
>APFE031137244.1:3067-42591 GCA_000404065.3 Pinus taeda | reverse complement strand
TGCCCATTGCCAAGATGCGATCCATCCTAGATGAATCTTTGTTCTTGCAGGGTGTTTGTTTCTGAAGCATCTGTGTGAAGAATGACTGGTTTTATGACAGTGCTTACATGGATGAAGATCAAAACAATTATCTTTCAGATGGCCAACTCGGTCACAGTGTTGGCATTTCATGATCTGTTGTTGTTGTTGTTGCTGTGGAAGAGGAGCAGAGTCTGGAACAGCTGAAGTTGAACTGTCATGAATGAATCCAGCACTCTGAAACTGAATGGGTTTTGAGTAGTCTGGGATATGAAAGGACAAGTCCTTGTCATAACCAAGACCGGTTATGTGCTTGTTGTGGACAAGCTGTTCCCAAGGTCTCATGATGGGCTTGGGAAGTGCAGACTGAGTTTCTGCATCTGCATGTACAACTGCTGCTTTATTTGAATGAACAGTGACATTATTGACTTGCTGTTTATGGGAGTCTGTTTCAATCTTCTGAATAGAAACAGGTTCAGAATGATGACTCCATTGTTGTAGTTCTTCTTGCTGTAGCTGTGATTCAAGTTGCAAAAAATCAATCTTTTCCTGTGCATTTTGTAGACATGTCTGAATTTCTGAGAGAGAAGCTTTGCTGATTTGGAATGTGTCATTAGAAGTAGATTGTATTAGAGTTTTCAGAAACTCTAATACTTCACCAATTTGATCCATTTTCCCAAAAAACAAATGCAGTGCCTTAATGATACTTTGAGTTCCTCAGAAAGCTAAAAGCTTCTTGGAAAGATATTTCAAGCTTCTTAGAAAAATGAAGCATTACTTTAATCAAAAATCCAAATCTGATGGAGAGGCTAGCCAAAACTATTCCACAGTCAATAGCAACTCTCCCTTGGTGAGGTGTGGTTCAAACTTCTCCAAAAAAAAAAAAAATGACAATAAGAAAATCATGGGAGCACGGTATATGGGCCTGAACTTCTCCAAATCATATTGAAATATATGTTATGCTGACAACAATGTTGAAAAAAAACCAGGGACGCCAACGACCATTCGCATCACTTTTCTCAAGCTGCCTAGTGGCTGCTAGCCCAATGCATACACAGTCAATTTGATGTATTCACACAACATTCACCAAAAGTAGGAGTTACCAACACAATATAAAATGCAATGCTTCCACAAGTCATATATCTGTGGTCCAGACAGTTCGTTTCAAGAATGAACTCCAGTGTAACATCACTATTAAACTGGGATATGCCAATGCAAAGATATATAAGTGTGAAGATGAGCGCTGTCCTCGACCAATGTGTTACAAGGCATATGGAAGTGGCAAGGAAGACAGTCCTCTGTATGATGTTGCTGGTTTTGAGAACACTTGCATGAAGCTTTTAAGACATGTGTCATTTGTTGATTGTCCGGGTCATGATATATTCATGGCTACCATGCTCAATGGTGTGGCTATCATGGATGGGGCGCTGCTTTTAATTGCTGGCAATGAGAGTTGTCCTCATTTGAAACGGCAAAGAGATTAAAATCATAGTAGAATCCACCGAAATCAGTTCATATTTCGGTCAAATATTCACATATCAGAAGATTGAAAATATGGGTAGAGTGCATATATTCTCTCACTTTAATGCCTCTTAAATGCATGAATCTGCCAATCTACATTATGAGATCACTTCTAACTCCCTTCAAACTATAAGCCCTTGCTGCAACAGTCAGTCTACGAGAAATTTGGGATGATCCTCACGAGACTCCATACCTCTCTACTATAATAGCCTCTTAATGTGCAACCTCTAAGCTAGCCTGAATTGGGCTCAACTACAAACTAACATTGAATGATCAAACAATGAACAAAAAACAGTTTCATAAAAGTTCTCGGACTTACTGTCAATGTTACAACAGATTGGCTTCAGCCATGTCTAATATTACGTATGACAATATGCTCGCCATTGGAACAGATATGCCCATCTTGAGACTGACTATTAATTATATGTGCTGCCTTTAAGAACGCATCGGTTGCTGAATAAACTGATGAGCCTCGTTTGCCTATCTGGTTTGAGACGTAATTCTGAGCATGCGGATCATAAGCACGGTTGTATATGTGGCTATCGCCTTGATTTTGAGTACTATAAAAAGGATTATGCATTTGCTGATGGGACTACCACGGATTTTTCCCAGCTGCACTGCCTATTTGGTTTGAGGAAAATATAATGTTGATGAGATCCGACAGAAAGATAATAGTCTTTACGGCTCCCCTTCTTAGGTACGTTTAAAGTAGTTACCTGAGTGTTTTTCACTTCACGCCCGCCCAGCATAAGAGATGGATCATCCCGTCAAGAAGGAGTGCAGAGGTCTTATTGAGCTCGCCGAGATCTCGATGAGGACGATCAGGGACGAATACGAGGTGATAGTTGACCCCTTTGCAGATGAAGCAATGACCCTTTGTATTTTGACAAGCTGAAGGTGCCGATCCTCTTCTTGTGGTTTCAATGTCCACTCTCAGCTCCGCTAGAGCCTTTAACTAGTGCAACTCCAAAACTTTGCCAGCTCGTTTGGTGATGGCCGAACCCGCTCCAAATCATGGTTACATGTGTTTATTTTCCCCTCCCAGAGATTTTGCTTCTCAGAAAGTTTCCAAATGGCAGGCATTGAGATTCTTCGGAAGCTACAATGTTACTGTGCAGGGCATAACCATCACAAACAGCCCTCGGTGTCATCTGAACGAGACGAGCCAAGACCGAATCCCATGCATTTGAAACTAGAAACCCAACATATGAACCACGAAGTCTAATGTATCATATTATGGTCAAAAAAAGAGCTAAAATCTGGAGAATAGTTAAACAACAGTGACACCCCTGCGCTGGGGCGCGCGAAGGAAAGGTGAAAAAGGAGGCGAGGGGATATCTGACCATTTTCAAATGACACCGAACATTCGTTTCAGAATTTTTTAATACCAGACAGCAATGTCAACGTGTTTAATATCATTTCAAATGCCAGACAGAAAATTCATATCCCCTGATACAAGAGCGTTACCTTCAGGCACGCGTTTCACTCTCTCAGATGTTAGGTATGTAGCTTTAGGCAGCGTTTCCTTCAGACAGTGGACAGAGGAGCAGAAGGCAGCGAGTGCAGGTGTGGCAGACAGAGCGCAGGTAATGAAGGCTAGGCCAGCGCTATTCAAGGTAGCTCAGACTAGTTGCTCAAGGAAAACAGGCCACACATCATGGCTCTGATACCATGTTAAACAGACATGGACAACGAAAAAGATGTGAAAGATAAAACATGAAATTCCACTTTTATTCACAAATGATACATATTTATAGTACATGTGGTGACCGTTGGGATTCACATCCCAAGGTCCCTTGGACTGCTTAGTCTGTTTAGCTTCCACACTAACCCATTTAGGATTAGGTGTCCAACACAACCAATTCCAAGCAGTTTCAATATTGAGCATTTTTGACACTTAGGATATGAGCACTTAATCACACCTCCCAAATGGGAAGCCTTTGGACCCCAAAAGCCTTATGATTACTGAAAATGAAGATGAGGAGACTAATTCTCCACTCTTTCAACCTTGAATAACTGAAATCTACCTGACTTCATCAAATTGAGCTTCTCATAAAAAGATAAACTTTCCCTTGAATTCACTGACCGACCGTTGCTAAGATTGATTGAGTCATGATGCCGATTCTTGAAATTTGTAGAACAACAACTATCTTTTGCAGAAAACATACTATTTCTAATTTGGTCAAACTTCAAAGAAGACTTAGAATAAATTTCACCTTGCCAACTGTTCACATGGAAAATTTTTGTTGAATGAGCGTTGTACTTGTGCTGAATCCCGACAAAGTTTTCTCGCCATACCAACCTTCCATTCTAAAACCAACATGACCCATGTTGAACTGTGTGCCCTCTTTGCTTGCATGATTTTCCTTCTCATGGAATCTTGCACCACTTTGCACGAACACTTTGTTCTCTGCACCAATCGACACCAAAGGTAGCTTGTGCAACCTTTTTTCATCTTCCTTCAAAGACGAACTGTTATCAGACTGAAACATATCATCATTTATATCAGCAATAATATGAAAAGGAAATTGTACAAAATCTTGTTGTTTAACCAACAACAAAGTGAGATTTTGACTTGCATTAACTAGCCTTTTCAATTGCCCTGCATGGACTCAAGAAGATTCTAGCTTCTTCTTATGTGCTCTCACAATGTACTCTTTTCCATCCTTGAACAAGTGATACTTATTCTCATGGTGATGGTAGATTGTCTTTATTTCAAATAAATATGGACTACCCAACACAACACCTGTAATGTCAAGCGGTACTACATCCAGTTCAACCCAATCAACATAATGAGTTGTTATGGCAAAGCGCAAGATGCACTTCTTTGAGACTTGTAAGTTTTCATCCTTGCATATCCAACCAAGTGGATAAGGCTTTGGATGTGGAATTGTCTCAAGTTTCAGCTATTTGACCAAGTCTTTTGAGATGAGATTAGCTTGATACCCACTATCAAAAAGTGTGTCTATCTTTGTGTGGTTTGAGATTATCCTCACATGAAATAGCTCTATCATCCGTTTTTCATCTTGATTTTCTTTGTGACAGTTTAATGTGCTAGAACTGGGACTTGTTTCTTGTACAACCTCTTTCCCCTTTATGTTCTTAATACCATGGTGATACTTTTTGTCTCATCACTTGATTCAGACCCTAAGTCTTGTTCAATAGTTTCTCCAGTTTTTTCCTTTTCTTTGGTTTTGTCTTTGATTTTATATTTCTCTGGTTTCAGCTCTGGATGAAGCTTCCAACAATGGTCTTCATCGTGGCTTGTTTTTGAACAGTTCTTGCAAAAGAATTTCCCTTTTTCCTTTCTAGAGTTTGCAATCCTTTTTCTTCCTTTGCCTTTAAAATCACTACCCTCATTTCCATCGAAGGTGTTTTTCTCTCTAGTCTCTAAATGCGTAGCTTGTACACAAACTTCGTCTAGACTAGTAGGATTGAACATAAGGATAGTAGCTATGCAAACCACCTATATGTTTTAGCAAAGTGTCTTGACTTTGTAAGTCTACCTTAATAAGAGTGCTCTTCTCCTAAACTCTTGGGTGTAGTCTTGAACATTTTGTCCTTTAAATTGTCTAAAACATTTCCAATTCATTATAGCCTTTTGTAAATGAGCAAGAGGATAAAATTGCTTCTTAATTGAGGAAATAAATTCAGCCCATGATAAAGTAATCTTACCGTGTTTCTTAATTTCATCCTTGGTCTTGGCTTCCCACCATACCAATGCTACTCCTTCCATTCTTAAAAAGGCTAACTGAGTCTTGGTGTCATCATCATGTAAGTTCTGAATCCTTAAATAAACTTCCAACTGTCTTATCCAGTTGTCAAGTTTCTCTGCATTGACTTCATCGCTAAACATGGGTAATTCAAATTTAACATCTAGCTTTAAAAATGGACTTTTTCTAGAAGATTTAGGCTTATGAGGTTGATTTACCGAAGTAGAGGATGATGATGTAGAGGAAAAGGATGATGATGGGGATGGTGGATCACCATTTCCTCCATGTCCTTTCTTTGAATTATCATCACCTTTCTTTCTTCCTGAAGAGCCTTCTCCTTCTTTATGATGTTTAGACCCTTCTCCAAGCAACCTATCATTCCTTTCCTGGTATAATATTCTTACCATCTAAGTCATGTCCAAAAAATCTTTTCTAAATAACCGTTCTTCTTCTCTTGGATCCATGTCTACAAAAACTTCTCCTTTCTTTTCAGACATACTTGAAGCTTCTTCCAAGGCTATTGAGGGTGAATGAGAAGGTAGAGATAATGGCACCTTGGCCGTCTTTGGTTGAGGATTATCTTGTGCTCCAACCAATTGTCCTTTCCCTCTTTGAAGCTTAAGCCTGGTAAGCGTCAAAACTTGCAAAACAATGAAAATATCTTTGCACAAAAGTAATAATTGAAATATAAACTAAAACATAGATTAACTGGAGGAGCTTTTATCTACTTCGCAATTGTATAACAAAAGTGTTTCAAAGGATTCCTGGCTTGCTTCAAACTCTGTCTATAGTTTATATTACTACTCACATATTCATAGAAACAGTAACTAAGCTTTGATACCAACTTGATATGAAAATGAAACTACTTGTTTTTGTTGTGCAAGGTATTCATTTCCATTAAGTTATAGGTGCAAAATGTTAGAGAGGTCTTGCAAATGAAACAAAGTGTTTTTGGTTAATTTTTTGGGTCTTTAGTGTGAAGGAGGGTTATTTCATTTTCTTGTTTAACATATCAGATCTAAAAAACACAGCAAGGAAAGTTCACAACATATAACACAACAACTCATGAAGCAGTTCACCCCTTCTGGGCTACATAAGTTGGGTCCAAGGCTCCCAAATGGGCATGTCCTTGCTTTGATTAGATGCTCAAAATGGTTATAAAATGAATGAAAAAGCCTAAGCAGGCAAAACCAATTGTGAAAATGAATTCAAAACACAGGAAACAATAAAAAATGACTATTGTTTCACCTCCAATAGATACACACAACCCAATACAGCTCCAACATTGCTTAGGCCCTAGTAGCTCCTTAAACTTCTTTGATGAAAAAGTACCTAAATATGACCGCTACTAGGTGTCAAAACCTGTCCCAATGGCTTTAGAATGCTCAGAATACACATAATAAAATGAAAAAATCACATCAAAAGCCCTCTCCTAGCCAAACTTATGGCTCATTCAATTTTTCTCTAGTTTTCCCCTGAAAATCTCAACTAAAACTGGCTAACTACCAATTAGCCCGACTAAATCTGGCCTTACCGCAAATTTTGGCGATAACTACTAGTTAAACGGTCAGTTGCCCGTGACTGTTGGCAGGATTTTTGCATGTGACCACATTGGAACAATGGTTAGGTTTAATGTCACGGGTTTGGAGCAGAAATCGCTGGGTTAACATTTAACATGTGACCAGGATGTGGTTTTGGAGGGTGGTTTGTTACCTATGGCAGTGGCGGTTACATAAAATTTGCCGGTGACATGTGAACAACCACTGCTAGAGACCGCTAGTAGTCTTCCCTCAATGCGCCACTTGTCAAACCATAAAACGAAACCTGCAATCTATATGGGTAACAACTACCGAGTAGGGGAGATGGTCAAGAGCTTTGGCTTGTGGACCTGTGATCACGCGTTCGATCTTGATGAAGCCAAAAAATTTGTAACGTCACCCAGGGCCACGTGGTGGCCTCCAGGATTGCCACGTGGCAGTATGTCATTGGCTATTAAAAAAAAATATTCCGAGAATATTCTATTTTTATTTTTTCTTTAAATAAAAAATTGAAGAATATTGGGTTTTTTCGAATTGCAATAACTTCTACATACGGTTTTAGTTTTTTGAACCATTCACGGTGCCGAAATCAGGAAGATGAGATCTATCTAGTCATTTAGGTTCCAACCGATTTTGAGTAGTTTCAATTTTGAACATTTTTGACACTTAGGACATGAGCACCTGATCAATTGGATTGGCTGCTACAAATTTAACATCAAAAGAATTTCTCTATGATGGTTGAATAAATTTGCAACAATACTTTATTGCAACAATGTGGTCCTTTGAGGGCATTACAATTTGTGCCTACAAAAGAATTCTCAGAATAATACAATTAAATGAATAAAAATGAGCTTGTAACAAGCATGTTGTTACACATATATCATAGATGTGATGCTATCACATAATTTATTAAAAGGAAAATGTGTATTAGTTGCCACAAAGTGGTTTTCAGTGAGTACAACTATCTACCTGCGTCCCATAAGAGCTTTTCACAGGAAGATTTTTATGTTTATTTTATTTTTATTATATCTTATCTATATCTATCTATCTATCTATCTATCTAATCTATCTATATATCTATACTATATCTATTCTATCATATATATATATAGTATATATATTATATATATAATATATATATATATTATATATATATTATCTATATATATATATATAGATAATAGATATATATATAGATATATATATATATATATATATATATATATATATATATATATATAGAGAGAGAGAGGAGAGAGAGAGAGAGATTGTTTTTTTGTTTTTATTATGTTTTCCTTTTTTTTTTGGGTGTGTCAACTACTAACAAAAGTTTGTTTTCATCTGCTACGCTTATTGGAATATAATAAATTAATAGAAAAGGAGAATTTCCCTTGTCCTCATAACATGAAGATCATATTTGGAGACAATGTTGACAAATCAATCCTTTGAGGTTAATTTATGATATAACCAAATGCGATGCCCATTGGCAAGCAATGGAACTTTAATACTATCTATGGTAATTAATCTCGCGTTCCAATTGTCAAAGATTGTGTCTACCTCATAAGGACCTAGCCGTCTGGTGCAAATCTTCCCCTTGAAGTCTTTGAATCGCGAATCATACAATAGATCCAAATCGCCTTTCGAAATCACCTTATTTTTTATAAACTTGTCATGCCACTTGTCCCTCTGCCGTTGGATGATGTATTTTTGTTGGATGGAAGCCAATCTCTTCTCAGCTAGTTCATTTAACTGGTTCAACCGATGTTTCTGAGATGTAGTCAAGTCCAAGTTCACTTGTAATGCTGTTCAGAGTGTTTTTATTTCGAACTCAATAGAAAATAATGGGTTTTTACCATACACCAATTCACATGGTGAAAATCGAGTAGTATTTCTCCATGTAGTTTTATATGGCCACAGTGCTTCTGGAAGTTTAACAGCCCAGTTCCTCTGGTGGCTAACTAAAATCTTAGTGAGAATTCCTTCAATAATTGTATTAGTGCTCTCCACCTAACCATTTTCCTGTGGATGATATGGTGAGGTAATTCTATGATAGATATTGAATTTATCAACTAACCTCTGGATCAAATGAGATGTGTATTGTGGTCCTCCATCTGTCACTATTTCTCAAGGCACACCAAAACGAACAAAAATGTCTTCAAATAAGAAATCTTAAATAGCTTGTTCAGTTGCCCTGGTTAGTTCCTTTGCTTCAACCAATTTTATGACATAATCTGTACAAACTAGAATCTAGGACTTCTAGTGAGATTAAGGATCAATTGGTCTACAAAGTCTAAGGCCCACTTCTCAAATCGTTCCAAGAATATTTAAGGCTGTAACAACATTTCATCTAACCATAGTGGTTCACCCATTCTCTGAAAACAGTCACATCTCTTCACAAATTTCTTTGCATCCTCGAATATGGTATGCCAATAATATCCTTTTGAAAGCACTTTATGCCCTGTCCTCCTATTAGCAAAGTGTCCTCCACAAGGTTCCTCATGAAAGGCTTTGAGTATGTCAAAAATATCATATTCTCTCACACAACGCTTGATGTGATGATCTGGCCCTATGTAGTAGGGGTATCCTTCTACCCAAGAGTATCTTGCACTCTACTGACAATCTTATTCTTATCTTTTGAGGAAAAATGTTGTGGAAATATCCTCACAACAAGGTAACTAGCTATGTCTGTATACCATGTTGAGTGAGATGAAATAGCAAAAAGATATTCATCTAGAAAAGAATCCTCAACGGTAATGCAATCACTATTAATAGTTAGCCTAGAAAGAAAATCAAACACTACATTATCTTTTCTAGGTTTATCTAAGATTGTTATATCAAATTATTGTAACAAAAATAACCAACGTGTAACCCTACCTTTAGTAATAGGTTATTCATTAAGAAATGAACGGTGGAGTGGTCAGTGTGTACAAATATTTGATAACCTGTAATATAGTGCCTAAATTTATTAATGGCATGCATTATTGCAAGAAACTCTTTTTCTGTAACTATATAATTTAACTCTGCTAGAGTCAGATTCTTGTTGATGTAGTAGATGGCATATGGCTTTATATCTTCTAGTTGACCTAACACAACACCTACAATAGTATTAGATGCTTCTGTTGCTATGTGAATCAATAGATCCCAGTTTGGTCCTGACAGAACAGGGGTTGCTCATACACATTGGTTTAACACTGTAAAGGCATGTTCACATTTCTCTGTCCAAACAAATTCCATATCCTTAGTAAGCATAGAAAATAATGGGGATGCAATTTTTGAAATTTTTTCTATTACCTCCTTTTGTGTTTTGAGAGTTGGAATTTTCAGAATTAGTTCTATCTTAGCAGGGTCTACTTTTATTCCTACAACAAAAATATAATGCCCAAGAACAATTCCTTCATTCATCATCATGTGACATTTTTCGGTGCTTAAAGCAACATTAGTTTTCTCACATCGCTCTAGCACTTTTCCAATATTGGCTAATGTTGTTTCAAATCTGTCACCATAAGGTGTAAAGTCATCCATGAATACTTTTAAACAATGATTTAAAAATTCTGCAGATATCCCTAATATTTCACTTTGGAATGTTGCTGGCGCATTATAGAGCCCAAAAGGGAGAAATTGGTATGAAAATGTCCCCCAATGGCAAGTAAAGGAAGTTTTATCTTGATGCTCTTGAGCAATTTGTATTTGATTATAACCACTGAACCCATCTAGAAATGATTTTTTTTTTTTCCAGGTAAGATGTTAAGGACCTGATCTGTAAATGGCAAAGGAAAATGGTCCTTTTGAGTGGCTTTCTTATGTTCTCTATAATCTATATAGATCCTCCATTTGCCATTGTTTTTAGGAACAATAACAAGTGGAGATACCCATTGGTTATTAGAGATGGGATAGAAGTTGGCATTTATAAGTTTTGGAAATTATGCTTTTACTACTTATTTAAGTGTTGCGTTCATGCATCATTGTGGCTTCCTAACTAGATTGCAGTCTCCTTTCAAGTAGATGGGGTGGGTACACATGCTAGGGTGAATGCCTTTCATGTCTGTGTAATCCCATGAAAATGTCTTTTTATCTCTGTAACAGCTGTAATAACATCGTGCTCTATTCATGGATCAAATTAGGATTAATTTAGATTTTTTCTTACCCCTATTTCAACTGAGATGCTCTTGAGATTAGGGGTGGTTCTCATATGTTCTATACTCAAGTCTTCCATGGCTTCTTCTACCCCTAAATCATCAATAGAAGTAATAGCAAGGGAATTACTGATAAAGCCATTGATAATGTCATCCTCTGTTTCATTCTCAAAATATTGAGCTTTTCAATGTGTGAGGAGTGGCTGGGAATGATCTGATTTAGGTTCAAATTCATCCAATAAGGGATTTTCCAAATTCTCACTTGGTTTTTCAGCAGGATAGAGGTTGAAGTTCTTAGTGGCTTGTCCATATGAAATCGTCATGAATCCTGACCTACGACCTATGAATGCATCTGTAGTGGCCAACCAGGGCCTTCCTAATATTAGGGGATGTCCCCCAATATTTGATTTAGTTTGCAAAATAAGAAAGTTTGTTGGGTACCTCCAGGAATCTACTATGATGACTACGTCCTCTACCACTCCTTCACGTTTAACTCGTGACCTATCTGCTAGTTCTAGCACTGTAGGTGTTTTTCTAAGCTTGTGCAATCCTAAAGTGGTAAATATTTCCTTACTCATTACATTTATTGCTTCCCCTAAATCAATTAATGTGTTCGGAATGGGCTTCTCTTCAAGATAAACAGTGACTGCAGGATTCCCTGTGTCATTTTATTTAGTCAAAAGACGTTGACAAGTCATTAGTTCTAACAATTTTTCCATGACATGGATGGTAACAGAATCCTTGGGCTTCCTTATAGGTTTCTTAACAGAGAGGTCTCTTGATTTTTCACATAGATGGACAAATCCTTAATGGCTTGCAACAAGGAAATGCTTATGTGAATATTCTTCAACTCCACGAGGAAACAGATTTGGGTTGTGGAATAATCCGAGTTTCAACTAATTTTTTTTAGATATGGAGGGTCTTTAGTCACTATAGAAGTTGGATTGAATGTTACAAATGTTTCAACATTATTTGAATCACCTATTACAAGTGTAGCAGTTCCTTCAAAATCGACACGATCATCCCTAAGTGATTCACATTCCTCTTCAGTAATGACATGGGAGGTTTTTGAATTTACCTATTTTCATGATCGAAGGCGGATTTCTTTGCATTCAACAAGGGTAATGTAGTAATCCTGGAAGGAAGTGAAGGATTCTATATTATGAGATTCCTTATTATTTGGGTTAGGGTTAGACTATACAGGTAATTAGGGATGTATAGGAGGAGTAGTAGCAGATGATGAGAGAGGTGGAAGTCGCAATTGTTGTTGCAGTGATAACGAAGGAGGGACTGGGCCTAAAGAGTTTCCCCTTGAACTATGAGGCAAAGAGTACAGTTGTGTTGAAGGATACTGAAAAGGTACAGAAAGAGACCACTGGTTCCATGGTGAAGGAAATTGAGCTGTAGAAGGAGTGGGATACTGCCATGGAAATTGATGAGTATTATATACATTATTCCACAGATTGAAAGAAAAATATTGCTGGTGGTCATTGATTCGAACTTAAACATCAACACAACAACTTAAAGGTATAATCATAAACACATAAATGCTATATAAAAACACTTCATTTCATTAATAGAAAAATATTGAACTGTGCTTAAAAACAAAATGGAAATCAAATGGCTCAGGCGATGGTAGCTTATCTTCGAGAAGGTATGTGGCAACTACATGCCTCTCAAATGTGTTATAATGAGGCTCAAGCACCTATTTATTATTGTAAAGCATAAGAAAACCCTAAAAAACCAAAACCCTAACCCTAGGAGATGTAACACCAAGATTTTGGGGGCCCCGTTGGGGTTAGTTGGGAGCCAACTTCCCGATGTCGTAACTTGGTCATATTATATATATTTGGTTCATACGATACCTTGTCGGAAAGGTCTCGCCAAGTACTATAGGTTTTTCCAAAGGCCTTTTCCTATGCCTTTAGGCCTACCACAGACCCAAAAAAAATGTCGTTTCTGGGGTCAAAATTTCTTCGAAAGTTCAGGAGTTGAAAAACTGCTCAAAAATAGTAAATGTTCAAATGAACAAGGAAAAATATGAAACTGACTGGGGGGTCTAGGTGGAATAGGTGGGTGGCCACCAATATCCACCTATATCATTCCTCCCCCCTTAGGAATTAATGGTCCCCATTGCATGCAGAGCGTCCATGAGGCGAGGAAATTTCTGTTGAACCTAGTCCCTAGTGAACAACTTTCCCTAGTGAAGGAGTTGGCTTGCTTTGACAAATCGATATAATGATATCCTTTATTCGCTATTGTTCTTGATCTTTGTGTCCATGAGATGATCAGTTGTGTCCTATTCTATGCAATCCAGATTGAGCTCTATTGGTGTGAGCTGGGATAAAATTCAGCTCTATCAAAAGAGACTGAGAGTGAAGGCCAAAGGAAAGAAGTAAGGTATTTTCATTTTGGAATGCTCTCATCTCGAATACGTTGGACCTAACTCTTGATTTTAAGTTAGTCTCTGTGTTCTATTTCTTGAGGGTAAGCATAAAACTAAATCTGAGTATTGTGTGAAGCATAAAAGTAAATGTCTACTGAGAAGCCAAGAGGAGGCCATAGAAAAAAAAAACGAACTAATTTGTTTATGCTTGGAATGATTTATTTTCATATATCACCATTGTCTGAACACTTATTTTACGTAGATTCTTGTGTTTCACTTGTGTGTTGAACGATCCTCTTTGCATTCCATTGTTGTCCAAATTTGGTTTAAGATAACCCCGTGGTTTCTTCTTTCAAGATGTTGAGTAACATTGTATCAGGTACTAGCATAAGCTGATCTTGAGCTGCAATGGAGACCCATATATTTTCCAATGAGGGTCCCATAATACATTGTTGTAGAAACCGGTGCAATGCTTTATTAATAGTTTTATTTTACAGATCAGGTGTTGAGTTGTAGGCAAAATAGGCAGAGAGCCCTTGTCCATTCTTTGATTGGGTTTTGGATTTTGAATCGAGCAAAATTCTAATTTTCCTTGAAGTTGTGTATGATGCAAGAATCCGCATGAATTAGTTATGGAGAGTTGGTATTCACCTCGACTGTGTTGAGTTAAATAGAGTTAAAATCATAAATAAAGGGTCACTACCTCAAGAGGTAAAAAAACTTAAGGATCATGGGCAAATAGAGCAGGCCACCTAAGGGCTCTATTATCAATTCTAATGTCATTGTTATTTAGAGTTGCATGGTGTACAAAATTGTGATTACAGAGATTGTTGATAGAAAACATTTCACTTAAAAATAAAATATTATCACGAAAAATATGCAAAAATCAAATTATATAAATAAAGTGTTGCTATGTTATTTGAGTTTCCTTTATTGGATCTCACGATACAATAGAATTGTATATGCACACAACTCTATTTCAGTGACACTAGATATCTACTTATTTTTTAACATTGCATGGTGTAAAATTGGTTGATTAGAAACATTTGTTCATTACACACCAACTTTACCAAGCTATTTCTCTTAGACTTTTTACCGCTAGACGTTAATACAACACTTAGGTTAGACATTTAGTTTCTAAGTTATTGAATTATTGCCATATCTTTTAAATTTGATGTTTCAATAACCTAGGATAAGTTGTATCTTCAATGAAAATAAGTATAGATTTATAGATTTAAGACGTGTAAAAAAAAGTTAAATCACCTAGAAAGATTACTTGCTAGTTAAGGTGAATCTAAACTTAAATGTTAAAGAATGACAATAATTTATGTTAATATTGTAATTATCTAAGTAAATTTAGTTTTACCATTCATCCAGTTGTGTAACTATAGGGATTTATGTAATGGAATCTTTGTATTTGATTGCCGAAGAGGATTCATCTAACATTGGAGAGTCATTCTTGAATTTTGGAGCAATAAGAATTCCAATCCTTGCTTTGTGCAGGTTTCCTTAACACATTGTGAGGGTTTTACCACATAAATTCGTGTGTTTCTTGTTGTGTGATTTAGCTTCTATTTCTTGTGAATTTCTTTCTTAATTAAGTGTTAACTAGATCAAATACCAACAAATGGTGTTAGAGCGTTGTTGTTGTGAGGGCTGTGAGGTAATATATTGAAGTCACTAAAGGTCATAAGAGGAATTGGCCCACAAAGCCACAGACTTGTCATTTAATCATGCCTAAATCCACCCTAAATACAAAGAAGTCTACATTTCACTAACTGTATAGCCCAGGCTGGGGCTCACGAAGTCAAATATTTGAAGTTTCGTGTAGCCACAAAATTACAAAGTCGCTGCATATGAACCATGGCCCACAAGGTCAAATATTTTGAGGTTTCATGCATTCGAGTTGCCATGCCACAAAGACGTCAAAGTTGAATAGTTAAAGAGGTTAAGGGTGTTGGTCGAAGTAGTAGAGTCTCATTGAATTGGACCAGATCCGCGTCGTTTAACAGAGCAACCAAGAATTGATTTCGGAGCTTGCATTGAGTGGAGCAAATTGAACAACCCATCACGAAGGAAGAAAACATTTCTTTTTTTTTTTTGACTGAGTGTTACTGGGTATTATAGGGGATCGAACCCTGAAAAGTCGCCAGAAGAAATGGCAGGTATTTTTCTTAACTATTGCAACATAATTTTACATTTTTGTGTGGAAGAAAGAAAAAATTCTCTGTAGAATTGACTGAATTTTTTTCTAGAGTTCTTGAAGAATTTTTTATGAAGAATATAAGTAGGGTTTCAAGAAGAAAAATAAAAAAGGTTATGGTTTTGTTTTTCTGTAAAATGTAAGCGAAAGGAAGAAACTTTAGTTTAAAACAAAAGGTGAAACCCTAGCATAAATTTTATTACAGAAATAGGAAACCAGGAAATTTATTAGACAAAGAGGAAACCTTAATAGCACATTCCTATAAAAATAACTCAGTCATTTGAAAGAGCCCATATAGAAAGAAATGACTAAATTGATTAATGCTAAGTTTCAGGTGGAGAAGTTCATTGGTAAGAACAATTTTGCATTGCGGAAACCGAAGGTACGAGATTTGTTGGTGCAACAAGGACTGCACAAAACATTAGATTGGGTGAGAAAGAAACCTAATGGCATGAAAGCTTTAGATTGGGAGGACTTGGATTCACGAGCTCACAATGATATAAGGTTGTGCCTTGTAGATGAAGTTCTCTTTAACATTGTTGAAGAAATCTCAGTGGCAGGTTTTTGGGGAAAGTCAGAAACATAATCTATTTGAAGAGGCAATTGTATAGCCTTTTGATGAAGGAGGGTAATAAAATTGCATAACAATTAAATGTATTTAGTACACTTATTTTCTACTTTTCATATATGGATGTTAAATTTTAAGGAGAAGATAAAGTTATTACCTTGTTGAGTTCCTTGCCCAATCCTTGGGATCACTTTGTGACTTCTATCAGTTTTAGCACAACCAAATATTTGGAATTTGATTCTGTTGTGGGAGCTTTGTTATCAGAAGAAGTACAAAGGAAGTATAGAATTGAAACTTCCACAGGAGAAGCCATGTTAGCTAGAGTTTGGTCCAAGGAAAGAGCGGAGAAAGTAAGAAGTTCTTCCAGATCAAAATCAAAAGGCAGGAAGTGTAAAGTCAAATGTTTGTATTGTAACAAAATAGGGCATTTCAAGAAAGGTTGTTGGAAAAGAAACGAGTCCATTGAAAACCCAAAGAAGGAAGCAAATCAAGTTGAGTCTAGTATGATTGATGAAGTTTTATCTGCTGAATTAGGTATGGTAGATGAAGCTATGCCTCTTTATAATGTTTCTCAGAATTATGAAAAATGGTTGTTAGATTCCGGCGCTTTTCATCACATGTGTCCACATAGAAATTGGTT
The DNA here is from genome assembly GCA_000404065.3 of Pinus taeda. Classification (NCBI taxonomy): domain Eukaryota; kingdom Viridiplantae; phylum Streptophyta; class Pinopsida; order Pinales; family Pinaceae; genus Pinus; species Pinus taeda. Next base: position 25,871 of record APFE031137244.1, on the reverse strand, counting down.
CAATTCATATCAAATTATGAATGGTAGTTATGTGTTTATGGGTAATAATGTAACTTGTCAAATTGTTGGGATGGGAAATGTTAGAATTAAAATGTATGATGATATAGTTAGAAAATTGACTGATGTTATACATTTACTTGAGTTGAGAAGGAATTTTATCTCCTTGGGAGTATTTGATGTTAGACATGTACCATTCCTTCATGGTTAGCCAAAACTTCACTAGAAGTGAGTATGATCATTATGAGTACTTTAAGAGTTTTAATAGAATATTCATTTTCTTGGTCTTGTATGTTGACGATATGCTTATTGCAAGAAAAAGCATAGAAGAAATGAACAGGTTGAAGGATCAACTTTCTAGGACATTTGAAATGAAGGAACTTGGAGCTTAAAAACATATCTTGGGCATGGAGATACACAAAGACATGAAAAATGGAAAGCTTTGGTTATCACAGCAGAAGTATGTGTAGAAAACTACTAGCAAAGTTCGATATGGACAATGTGAAACCTGTTACTGTTCCTTTAGCTTCCCATTTTAAGCTTTCTTTGGGTTTGAGTCTTACAACTGATGAAGAAAAGAAGTATATGTCTTGTGTACCATATGAAAATGCAGTAGGAAACTTAATGTATGTGATGGTAGCTACAAGACCTGATGTTTCACATGCAGTTGGAGTTGTCAGCAGATTCATGACAAATCCTTATATTTATGATTAAAAAATGTCATTTGTATAACCTTCATACAAAAAATGTTAATTATCATGTCCCTACTATCCAACTGGAAACTGAGACTTTCTATAAAACACATTAATTCTAAAAGAAAAATTATAAAATGTTTATTATTATGACAAGGATAATCAGGCCTAGTATGGAAGCCATGTTATATTACCATGTCATGTAAACATTTTGGCTTCGTCAAATAGAAATTTAAAAAATTCAAATTCAAATTATTTAAAATAATATTGAACTTAAAAATTACTAACTAATACCTTTAAAATTAAAATTAAAAAATATTAGCTAATGGTTATAAAATTAAAATTAAGGAATACTAATGCTTATAAATATTGATATGGTAGTTCACCAAAAATGAAAGTCATAGAGTGAATTTACCATTTGTAGCTTTTGGGTTCTAGATTTTGACAACTCATAGTTTTGCTAATAATATATGAGTTTTTTTTTCATAGATACGACACTATATATTCCAAATGAAATCAATATCCATCATAGAATTTGCACAAATTAAACTTAAATGAAGAAGATCTCACTCCTTCCCATATATATATATATATATATATATATATATATATATATATATATTATATATATATTATATATATATATATATATTATTATATTAAATTGTGGATCTATCAAGTGTCCAAGTAATTAAAGCTACAAAACCTTTTAAGATTTAGAAAAATGGAAAAAAAAAAATTGCTTATTTTGTACCTAAATTGATTTATTATATATATATATATATGAAATAATATATTCTTAACCTCAAAGTCAACTAAATTTATTTTATATATATGAAATAAAAAAATTCTTGAATGTAACCAAAAAGTCAAATTAATTGTTATGGATACTTAATAATCCATTACATCTAAATTATGTTAACTTAATAATCTATTTTTGAATTCAAACACGAAAATTAGCACCAATAGGTTTTCGAAATTAGATATTTCTATAAAGATTATGATACAACGTAATGCATGTCACATGCACAGCTATATACTATTCTATGCCCCTGCTGCTTGGAAATTTCCATGATCTCGTCATGATCTCCTAAGAAAGAGAGGTAGTGTTTTGACGAAGTAAGTTGAGGTTTTTTATTTTATTTTATTTCAACTATTTTGTTTTCTTTTCTTCGAAAGTGGCTTATTTTTATAATAAAAAAGAAAAGTTGCATGGCAGCTAGTCCCTGCTCAGTATGGGAAAGTATCCAGAGTCTCTCAATGCATAGCATGACTAGCATCCATGTCAGTAGATCCAACAACAGTAGAACCATAACCAGGAGTCCCAACCTCTCAGTGCATAACAATACCAACATCCATGTCAGGAGATCCACCTACATTAGACCCATAAGAAGTAGTCCCAGTTACAGGACCAGTAGCAGATGTTCGAGTTCTTGATCATTATAAAGATCTAGTTCCTTCTTCTGCAGATCGAGACATAGTAGATGAAGAAAAGAACAAGGAATAGGACAAGTAGCAAGAAAAATATCCATGTCAACAGATCCAATAGTAGTAGACACATAGGCAGTATTCCCAGTTACAGGTCCAACAACAGAAGTTTTAGACTTCAGTTCCTGATCGTTATAACGTTCTAGTCCCTTCTTCTGCAGATCAAGACCCAGTAGATGAAGCATGACAAGTAAAGATCCAGTCCTTTCATCTGCAGATCGAGACCCAATATATGAAGCATGCCTATTAGCTATGACATAGGTATTAGAAACAGAGGCATCGTGCCCTCGGGTTAGAGATTGAGGACCAGTCCTTTCTGTACCCACTAGATATAGTGTTGACCTTTGACCAATGATATGGGTTTGTATCATGAGGAGACTAGCACCATACATTCCCAATCAGCTTGAACCTCTATGTATAGTTGTGTTTCTTTTTAGTTTCGGTTTTTTTATTATTGTTTATATTATAGTAGGGTGAGCGAGGAAATCAGATTGAACCTATATGTATAGTTGTGTTTCTTTTTACTTTCAGTTGTTTTTACTATTTATATTAGAAACATGATACTACTAGATGGTTCAAAAGTGGTTTCATCATGTCTGAATCCATCAATGAGCTACTTGCTCCGGTAGCAGAAACTCAAGTGCCCTACTGATGGAATGCTCACACCTTCCATAAAGAAGAACTACTCGAAACAATGATGTGGAGGCCATAAGTTGTAGCTCAGAGGATCTATTCATTCATGGCAGCTGCAGAGATCAGCATGGTAGGAGTCAGAGATAGATGCTTAGTTTCGTGCTGAATAAATGTGGCCTTTCCGCTTCTATTATATTAGAGTGAATTGATTCATCGGGTCGAAGGCACTATCACCCCCTATAAGAGAATATAAGGGACTCGAGGTGGCTTGAGTGAGGCTCGAGACCAACGAGAGAGCTGCCTAGCTGAAGATCATGGAGAGGGAAAGTGGATATGGCTTTTCAGCCACTTATTGAGGATAATATATGTCACAAATGTAATTGGCATAGATAAGAGAATAAATGAGTTATTTATCGATAATATAGAATAGCAAGGAGATCAATACTCTTTCTGTTAGTTAATTTCTTTATGTTATTTAATTTCGAAAGTAAATGGTTAAAATTGTCAGATTTGTTCTGCAGATCTCAATTTTTAGATTTCGATTCAAATTTAAGAATTGCAATTGATTTTAAATCATATAATATATGCCAATGAAAGCCTAATAAAACATAATCCATGAATATATAAAATTTTGATAGTTAGTTTCTAAAAACTATTTTTTTCCTCTTAGATGTAGCCAGGGAAAGTTAGAAAACATTCCATATAGATATGAGTAAAAGTAAAATAAAGTAAGATTCTCTATTAACTTTAACATAATAATTTTATCATAATAAAATACCTTAAGAATGTATACCATCAAAAAGAAATTCATTTTTATTTTTATAATAAATATTAATGAAGTACTCTATTAGATTTAGCAAAAAGACCTTCCATATATATAAAGAATATGTACAAATGTTGCAGCCAAATTTCCAAAAAGTCTTTAAGTTCATTGCTATTGTTATAATAAAGGTTAATAGAGTACTCTAGTAGAATTGGAATATTACTAGATGTAGTACAGAGACCTTTTATATATAAAAAGAATATGTAAAACAAAGGTTAATAGAGTACTTTAGTAGAATTGCAATACTACTAGATGTACGAGAGAGACCTTTTATATATAAAAAGAATATGTAAACATGTGGACGACAAATTTATTTAATCATTTGATTAGATTAGGTTAGATTAATAAATGTTTTTAGAATGCACCCATCAAATTACAATATTACTGAGAAGCACCATTAATATATTTGTGTCATTATTTCAAATTATCCACGATATATTATGAATAGGGAAAGGAAATATCCATCTTGATTCTAAACTCATGATAAGAAAGACACACACATACATAAATCTAATAAGGAAAACGTTGCTACTATTATTATATTAGATGTAACAAGACAATTGTGGGCAGCGGGTGCAACAACGATCAAAGCAACAATTTGCACTTTTGCACTTAAAACATCCAGGATCAATCCATATTTTCTCCGACTTCAATTGGTCATGTAACTTTCCAAGCTCAAGCATTGAATGAACTCTAGCTTCACTTACAGTTTAAAAAATATTAAATTCACCTTTCAAATATTGATGAAATACCAAATTTACAATAGAATTAAATACTACCTTGTGCAGGAGACTGTTGCTTCTGAGTCCATGGTTCTTGCTCGTAATTAAGAGGATAAGGGTATAGGAGAACTCGGTGGGAGCTCTGCAAACTAATCTAGGATTGGCATTAAGGTTTTGCAGTTGGGTACTATAGCGGGACGCACAGGGGGTAGTGTTGCTCCCTCCTACAGTCAAATAGTGATGGACAGAAGCAAGGACGTTGGAAAGCAGCATTTTAAGAAACCTTTGGAAATGGAAATAGAGGCAATCAACGCGGAAAAACTAGGAAAAAATAGACCCCTAGAACAGGAAGGGGATCAACAGGAAGCTAGTAAGGAAAAAAGGACAGGGGGTAGCAATCATAAAACTGCTTCTATGAGTACAACTGGGGTCTGCAAACCCAAGTTAGACATCATTCCCCGGGTCATTTTAAGCAACCCTGTGCTACAAGCACACAGAGATCACATGGGGGAATATGCGGTTATATGCAAATTCATGGGGATATGGCCGACGGAGAGGGCACTGCATGTATGGATAAGGAGCCATTGGAAACCAAAGGGGGAAATAAACCTTCATTTGGGATCTAAGGGCTTATTCACAGTGGTGTTCACAAGCCTAGAGGATAAAGACAGAGTTTTCGAAGGAGGGCCATATTTCTATGCGGTTGCAGGCCTCTACATGCCTCCATGGATGATGAACTTTGTCCCAGAACGTGAAACATTCACATCAGTTCCGGTATGGATTATACTATACTCCCTTCCTCTGGATTATTGGCTACCAGAATCTCTGAAAACAATAGGCAACAAGTTGGGGCATTTTCTAAAGATCTCAATAGCGAATCTGAAAGGTAAATATACCTCCTTCGCCCAAATATGTGTGGAAATGGACCTATCTGGGGCACTTCTGGAAGCGATAATTTTAGAAGTATATGATGAAGAATGGGTGCAGGCGGTGGACTATCAACACATCCCATTTAGGTGCCGCAAATGCCATGAACATGGGCATCTATATAGACTCTGCCCAACAAACAATTTGGAGAGAAATGTAAAAACCAACCCAGATAAAAATCCGAAGGGTTTCACCAAGGTTAGGGGCAAAAGGAAAGGCGGGAAGAGGCCTCAAAAGAATATTAATGAGGAAAGAAAATTGAGCTACAATGGTTTCAAGATCCTAGAAGATGAAGATGGAAACAAAGAAACAAAACAGGAATGAAAGAACATTATCACTAAGAAGGAAAGGGATGCTAGAATGGAAGATATCATAGGAAAAAACCAGCAAAAGGATGATCTGCTAAGTAATATGGAGATAAGTAGGGACCATGAGATGACTCAAAGTGGGGCTGGAATGGAGGACCATGAACTGCAGGAGATTCTAGAAAGGGAGAATCTAGACCGGTGAGGAAGGGCCCCTATTGCCTTCTAAAACCCAGATGTTATCGCTGTCTCTATTCCCTTCGTCGTGTTCTCTTCCATACTATCTTCTTCCTCTAGACTCCTCAACACCGCTCCTGCTTGGTGTAATCCCTTACCATTTTTTTGATATTCACACTCTCCTTTATGCTCTTATATCCTTGGCCTTCCATGAATCCTCTGCGTCCATCCTCCTAATAGCTTCATAGTCGCCCGCTTGGTAGCATCCATCCCTTTAGGTCCTCCCCCAGTACTAGGTGTTTACACTGCCATGCTTGGACTTTAGAATACTAGCAAGCCCTCTTCCACCATTAAGACCTTAATCCAGAGGGTTATTTCTTTTAGTAGCTTTCCTCTCAAACCTACTTGGAACACAACTTCGGCCTTTGAAAATGAATGATGGATTTCTTCCATAAAATCGACAATGTAACCTTCCAACATGGCGCATACCTAGAAATTTACTACCCTCATCAAATTCCCTGTCAAAACGATGGAGTGCAGCGAGATCTGCCTGGGTCCAGTTGTGACAAGACAACTTTTGTCCAGTGGACCTCACTTTCACCTATAATCTCTGAACCAGTTATAAATATCTTCTAGAAACTTGCACCAAAAGATCTCATACTATTCACTCATTTCTTTCGAGTACAGGATTTCATCGTTCAGTTTCACGACAATTTGGTAGTAGAGTTGAGCTTGTTAAGAAACAAATTGGTCCACTTGCTCGTCCCACCATTTCCGTAGTTCTTTCTTAAAAATTCTCAATACCATATTCCAAACCCTCTTTTGGAATTTTAGGTCTTGACAACATAACCATTTTTTGGTATAGAAATAGCGATAGGATTAAGACCCTGGGTTTGGGCATAGAGGGCCAACAAGGCTCTGTTGTAGTCTAGCACAACGCCGACATTTTCACTTTACCCGAGAAGGGTAAGGAGTCTCACCTAAGGCATATCGTGACCGAAGTTGGATGAGGGTTGGAATCCAATATCAAGGGAACCATATCAAACAATAGAGAACAAAACCTAGTAACCTAAAATTCAGAGTAACCAGATTGCAATAGTGTATTCATGCCACAAAAATAGATTACCTAAACAGACGCATATATAATTTTTTTGAATACCCAGTGTAATGCACAATGAACAGACTATAATACTGGAACAATCTTCTCCATTACTATCAAAATAAGCACATTACATAAGGCTCTCGACCCGTTCATCAATACTGGAACTCCTACAGATGATATATAAACTCATAAAAATATAACCACGAAGTTGTTCTCATCGCTTCACAACCTAGGAAGAATGGAAAGCACTAGGAACACAATGCAATCGACCAGCCCCTTCTCCACTCTCCGCTCTGCTTTTTATATTTTCCTTCAACTCGAACTGCCAGTTCCTTCTCCCTTGCTTGGTTGTCTTGATCCTCGTCTGCTCTTGCACTTGACTTGCTTGGTTGTCCCAGCTTCTTCTCGCCACTCTTCCGCAACTTGTAGTCTTCCTCTAGTCTCCTTTCTTCCCTCGGCTGTCAACTCTACAACGTCCACTTCCGCCATTTTTTAGTAGCCCCTTTCTCTAAAAAATATTTAAAAAATTCAAGCCCCAACATGGCCCGACATGTCAAGGTTTTGGATGAAAACTTGATCAGGTCAAAAATTATTTCTTTATCATTATTATTTTTGTTTTTATTTTTCCCACAAAAGCACATTATATTGAATAATTAAGTTTCCAAAAGTGCAAATTTTGTAGAACTGTTGCCGAGAAGTAGCAATTTTGTAGAATGTGCCTTGAAAGGGCCATTTTATCGAACCCTTAATTTTTTTGGTTTTATATGGTTTTTTGAAGTTTCTGGGCTTGTTTCTAAGCCAAATTTGATTCTGGAAGAAGCATGGTGATTAGGGTTCAATTGTGAATAGTTTTGAAGGCATGAAAAACCTTGATGATGTATTTTTTTTTATGTTCAGAATTGTTGCTATATGTTTTTGGGCCTTATGAGTAGGTTGTAGTTGGTGTTAGGTATATGGCTAGAATAGGTTTATATAAGGGTTTTATGTGACCAAATTGATGAACAGGTTGGACCAAGGTATGGAAAATTTATGACAAGTTGATAAAAATATTATGACAACAATAGTGTGATCGATATTCAAGACCTACATTGAAGAGCAGGTGAATCTAGTTTGAAATACTCTGAAAGTTAGTCCACGAGAAGTTGAAGAAGGAGGTCAGTGTTGTTGAGCTATGGAAAAGGTATGAATTTGACATTTATTTCCTTATCTTTTTCTTTAATCATAACTCTTTTCTATTCTAAGATGGTAATATATTGAAGAATTATAGCGAAAACTAGAGAGTTATTGATCATGGCAAATTAGTTAATTATTGTCTTTTTCTATGCACGAAATAGAAGAAATGGAAAACTACCATTCTAGAGGAAAAGACAAAACAGAGTAACTGTTGTTCCTTCACCAAGAAGCCGTATCCAGACAAGCAGATCAAGATGGAGCACGTAGTTAAGGATAAGAATGGAAAAGACCACAACATCAACACAAAAAGACAAAGAGTTGACTAGGGTTAGAAGATTGAGCAGATCCCTCAGGATCTCTTGATCCTAAGGGATCGTTGTTTCAAAAGTATATATGTTATTTCTTGTTTTTATCATCTTGGCCATTATAAAAGGGACAACGCTTGTAAAGATAAAAAAAAAGAGGGGAATCGTTATTTAGAACTCATTGTTGTATCTTCACTTTGATCATCGACTCTCGTTGATTAAAACAGAGTATGATTGCCTGTAAACATTTTCACATATGATTAATACATAAGTCGGTTGTTGTTCCATTCCTTTAGACTGAAGTAGTCCGATGGTGCTTCACTAGCAATTAAGGGCTCGACCTTGGTGGATCCACTTGCTATTATGTACCATTACTTTACAATCATAGTCATGTGATGATTTGGTTTGATTTCTGTTTATTTGAATCACATTGCTTTATTGTTCCTTGTTTCAAGAGTTTACGAATTGTTTTATTGTATATGTTGTAACTGAATCACGTTAGCGATCCTTTTCATCATAATAAGATTATTACTCTCTGCAACATATATTGTTATGCTATTCATTTCAATTATAAAGCTTCGTTGTTCATTCCAATAAAATGACTTTGTTATTCATTTCTACTAAATGGCATTGTTGTTAATTTCCTTTATGAAAGTATTTGGTTGTTCCTTTTAGCATTATTATAGTTAGCGTATTTATTCCATTTCTATTAGCAGAATTGTTGATTTAATTTCTTGCTATTTCCTATTAGTCGTTTTAGTGTGGAGTGTAAGATCAACAACTGTAAAGGACATTGGATATTACTGTCAGAGTTCTCAGATTGAGGATCTTGTTTATGTTTGATTTCATTACATCAGTTGACAAAGGAAAGAGTTATTGCTACTGCGTCCTTGACTAATAATTATTGTTAATTTCTTAAGTGAATAATTTAGTTTTAGAGCATTGAGTTTCTTTTAATTGCAATTAGGTTTTATTTCAAGCATCTGTTTACTCTTGTATTTGAAGCACTGTAGTGCAAAATTGGAAAACATTACTCTTGGATTAAATTTCCACCTGAGGCTAAGTACACTCTTGAAATAGAAAATTGTACCTGGATTGATAATTAATGTAGGATAAATAGGAGTTAAAAAGACACCTTTTATACCTCAACATTTTGGCACCGTTGTCGGGGAGAGTAGTGCCATTTCTTCTTTCAGAGAGTAGTGTGCGTCTGATGAGTGCCTGCTAGAAGAGAATTGGGTATTAAAAACGGAAGGTAATAACCTGCGTACAGAGCATGTAACAGCCCTGCTCCCCCGCCCGCTTTCCAACATATTTGTTAATGTTTTTGGGTAGAAATAAACATTTGAGTTGTGTGTATGACTAAGAAGAAAGAACTTGAAAATAATCCAAAACTGCTACCCAAACCTGACAAAACTAAGGGACCGGTGACCCTTGGTCGATCAACCTTCATAGACGATATCATTAAGCAAGCCAAATCTCAGCCATCAGTGGGCCCTAGAAAAGTTACTTCTAGACAACCTACTAGCTCCCTTTAGGCCACAGGCTCACCATCTATAGCGTTTGCTGAGGTGCACAACAAAACAGAAGAGACTGAGAAAGATTTTCAAAACATTGAGAATTCTTGCCCAATTTCTTTTCAAGAAGGGAACTCTAGTAATCTCTGCGAAGGAGGAGGAGAAACAGGGGAAATAAAAGAGCCAAAATCCCCTCTCGAAATAGTTCAAACACTCAGCAACCCAGATAAGGGGAGTGTTGTCAAGATCATCCAAAACAAAGCAGAAGAACCTAAAGAGCCAAGATCCCCCCAGATAATAGTTCAGCAAGGAACACTCATTATCCTAGATCAAGGAAGTGTCGTTAAGGTCATTCCTACTCCTTCTAGTCATTCTAGGAATAACTCTCTAGAAATACTAGAAGGATACTGGCACATATTTGATCAAATGGCCCAGAACCAGCAAACACCTCAAACCTCCACACTGCAATATCCCATTGTGGACACTGCAGTTAATGCACCTATGAAGGCCATTCCTCTCCAGCATATTCCTACATTCCATGGCCTAACATCAGAAGATCCGGATGCATTTTTGTTTGAGTTTGATGTATTATGCCGAGGGTATGACTATACCACCGATCCCCAAAAGCTAAACTTATTTCCCTACACATTAAAAGGAGCAGCATTACAATGGTTTATGGGGTTAGGTGGAGGTGTTATAAACAACTAGGATCAGATATAAACTGATTTTCTAAAGAAATATCAGGATTATTGTAGATCCAGAGAATTAAAGGATGAAATATTTCAATTGACAGCGAGACCTAATGAAACACTGGAGGAATATGTAGAATGCTTTCAATACAATCTCCAGAGTTCTCCTTATGCATCTTTACCCTTGCTTGACAATGTGTTAAAAACTACATTAATTAAAGGGATGAAAGAACAATGGGTTGAAACATTAAACATTATGGGCAAAGGTGACATAAATCAGGAAAATTTTGCTAACATCATTGATTTGTGTATCAGGAGTTTGAGAGGGAGCACAAGACTAAAGCCAGCAGAACGTGACATGATCACAAAGGATAGCAAGGTCCCTGGTGGAGGTATAACCTACATAGAAATCGACAATCTACTAGAAGATTTCAAAACTGATATTCTAGGGACTTTGACAATGCAATTTGACATCATGCAAGCTAAACAAAAGCAAGCAGAAGTAGAGCAAAATTTGGCGATATTCTGCCCTAGATGCAGAAAGAAACACAGCCACAAAGAGTGCCCGCTGGATACAGTCCAAGTCTATGCCATCTGCACGAAATATCACTCCGTAGAAAGCTGCCCCTTACTCTCGGGATTGAAAGCAGTCTACAAGAAAGCAGAGGAAGAAACAGAACCGGTTTACCTACTCAATCAGAGCCACCAGGGGTAGCCACAACAAATAGGTATGCACATTGATCCATCCTCTTCTTTTAAGTCTCCTTAGTATAATGCTCAGTAATATAATGGAATTGGCAAAATCAGCCACCTTTCCCTAGCTGGTCACAACAACGATTTCCCATATCATCATGGCCAAATCAAACAAATCAAACCAATTAGCCGAACTTTCCTTACTGTCCACCATTTTGGAAAAACAATGCATATCCAACACAATGGTCACCCTCCACCTCGCAGAGTCAAACCTAGCAGTCGAACTAGCAAAGACCTATGAATCAGCCAGCTGGAATAATTCCTCTCCCTTAACCTACACTGCCAACACCTTATACATTGCAACAAAATCCCTAGACCAACTTAAGACCGCAACTCCCAGCCCAACCCAACCCAAACCCCAACAGTAGACCGGTTCAGTCTATTCAAATAATTGAAGGACTAGAACTAGAAACCGAGTTAAGGGAGTGCAACAACATTCAATTAAGATCTGGGCGCATAATAGAAATAGAGGGAGATAAAAATGCTCAAGTTGAAAATTTATTACCTTTAGAACAAACACTACAAGAAGAGAATTTGGTTAGACAACAAACTCATGAACAAGCAACCACCTCTTCTCCTCCATTCCCATAACAACTAATCATACCTTGCCCAATAGAACATCCTGATTTTGATCTTCTAGGAAAACAAAAAAATTTGTGTATAAAAATTCCACTCCTCCAAGCTATCCAAGATATCCCAATTTACGCAAAAACCATAAAAGAATTATGTATAAAAAAGGCAAAGAGGAGAATAACAACTAACCCAACTGTCCAGGTAGTCGGCACCCTATCTGACTTACTATCAGGAAGAGAAGCACCTGTAAAATATGAAGACCCAGGGAATCCTATAGTTACGGTGAAAATCAATGGATACTCCTTCCCAAATGCCTTAGTTGATTTAGGAGCTGCAATCAATATTCTAACAATCACCACTTGTCAAAAGCTTTGCATTACATCATTAGATCCAACCACAACCTTGTTGGAGTTGGCTGACCAATCGGTAGTCAAACCAGAAGGCACACTACATGATGTAATGGTATCTGTAGACTCCTAGAAATACCCTGCAGACTTCCTGATCATCAATCCTAAAAACCGACTGGATGGACATCCCTTAATTTTAGGTAGACCTTGGCTAGCAACTGCTAATTCTTACATCGGCTGTCGACAAGGCATCATGACTATAGCAAGAGGGAGTAATGTCAAGAATTTAGCCTTATACCCTCCAGCCTAGCCAAGTTTAACAATAGTCAAAACAAAAAAAACAACCTGTATCATACCTGACTGAAAACATTAAATCACCATTAAACATAGAAGATGCCCTCGAATTTAAAGACCAAATAGAGGACGACATCATTAACAGCTTCATTAACCAACCAAAAACCAAATCCCATTTACAATGTCACATGATTGAGGCAACATTTGATAATGATGTAGAAGAAGATCCCTTGAAAGACACTCATGATCAATCAATACCTACCACCTCTATTTAAAATAGCAAAACTATAGAAATTGAGCCAAGAAAAAATTTGAACATTAACAAAAATTTAACTGTTGAACAAGAAGAAAAGTTGGTCCAGCTACTGAGAAAATATAAGGAAGCTTTTGCATGGGATTATCCCAACATGAAAGGAATTGATCCCCAGTTGTGTACGCACCACATTTATACAAAAAAGGATGCTAGACCCATTCGCCAACCCCAACGGAGATTAAACCCTCATCTTAAGGATATTGTGAAAGCTGAATTAAAAAATCTCTTAGATGTAAACTTTATTTACCCAATATCTGACAGCAAGTGGGTCTCTCCACTAGTAGTGGTGCCAAAGAAGAATGGAAAGTGGCGGATATGTGTAGACTACAGAGAATTGAACAAAGCAACCCAGAAAGACCACTTCCCCCTTCAATTCATTGATCAGGTATTAGACATATCAGCAGGAAATAAATTCTTTTCTTTCCTAGATGGCTTCAGTGGATACAATTAGATTCAGGCTGCCCCTGAAGATCAGGATAAAACTACTTTTACCTGTCCTTCGGGAACATTTGCTTACAGAGTCTTACCCTTTGGGTTATGCAATTATCCTGCCACATTTCAGAGGGCCATCATCAACATTTTTTCAGATTTAATAAATGAAGGGCTCGAAGTATATATGGATGATTTCACACCTTATGGAGATGATTTTGAGCCAGCATTAGAAATATTGGAAAAGGTGCTGCAAAGATGTATTGCACCAGGCTCTGCTTGAGCCATGAAAAGTGTCATATGATGATGATCGAGGGACTCATCTTAGGTCATTATATCTCAGCAGCTGGAATACAGGTAGATCTGGCTAAAATTCAGATAATTTTGTTAATACCTACTCCTACCACACAAACAGAGGTACGTAGTTTTCTGGGACTTTCTGGTTATTATAGAAGATTTATAGAGCATTTTTCTCAAATTGCTGCACCTTTATATACACTAACAGGGAATGTTGATTTCATTTGGACAGACAAGTGTGAAAGTGTTTTTGAGGATCTAAAAAAGCTTGTATTGACAGCTCGAGTGCTAAGGGGCCCAAATTGGGATTTGCCATTTCAAATTTCATCTGATGCTTCAGACACAGCAATCAGAGTAGTTCTTGGGAAAGAAGAAGATAAAAAGCCATATGCAATTTATTATATTAGCAAGAATCTATCTCCTGCTGAATTAAACTACACTGTGACCAAAAAAGAATTTTTAGTTGTAATACATGCTATAAATAAATTTAGACATTATATAACTGGGTATCCTGTAGTTTTATATACAGAACACTCTGCCATAAAATATTTAGTAAATAAACTGGTTACAAATGGAAGAGTGAAAATATGGTTGATTCTCTTGCAAGAATTTGACATCACAATTAAGGATCGACTTGGAAAAGAGAATCATGTAGCCGTTTTTCTCTCACGAATGCCAAAGCCATCGGACGTAGCAGCAGTCGAAGATCAATTTCTGGATGAACATTTGTTTGATGTTATTGTCAGAACACCATGGTATGCCGACATTGAAAATTACTTAGCAGTAGGCAAATTACCTAAGCATCTAATGCCTAATGAAAGAAAACAGATAGTGCAGCACAATACCCGATTGTCTTGGATTGGGGGCTAATTATTTCATACAGGGGCAGATATGCACATCAAAAGATGCGTCCGAGAAGACGAAATATTTGACATTCTAAAAGCGCGCCACGATGGGCCATGTGGCGGACATTTTGCAGACCGTAGGACTGGTCACAAAATTTTACAAACAGGCTAGTACTAGCCCACTATTTTTAAAGATGCTAAAAAGTTTGTTCAAGCTTGTGATAGTTTCCATAGGGTGGGACGCCCTGGACAATCTGATGAAATGCCTCTGAACCCGCAGTTAGTAATTGAGCCATTTGAGTGATGGGTGCTCGATTTTATTGGTCATATTAACCCATCATCAAATCAGAAAACATACATACTGGTTGCAACAGAGTATGTTACCAAATGGGTTGAAGAAGAAGCACTGCCAAGAGCTACAGAAGATTCAGTAATACATTTCCTTTTCCAATTATTTCTATGATATGGCCTCCTGAGGGACATAATTACAGATGGAGGACCGCAATTTGTAGGTAATAAAATCGCTGCAACATTAAAAAATTACCACATTCTGCACAAAATTACAACCCCATACCACCCACAGGCAAATGGCCAAGTAGAAAGCACTACTAAGGTGATTGAGGCAATACTTACAAAAATAGTCGCATCACACTGATGTGACTGGGCTTCAAGATTGTCGGAAGCCTTGTGGGCATACCGAACAACGTGGAGAAACACCACCGGGTATTCACCATATCAATTAGTATTTAGAAAAGAACCCATCTTTCCAATCGAATTCAAAATTCAAACATTAAGAACAACGCAGGAGGTGGATTTGAATTTAAATGAGGCCCAGACTAATAGATTACAACAAATCAATGATTTAAATGAAATCAGGCTCTCAGCTCTTCAACGCACTGCATTAATTCAATAGCAAAGAGCAAAATGGCATGACACCCTTATTAAAAAGAAAATCTTCCACGAAGGAGATTGGGCACTCCTATATGATTCCAGGTTTCAGGATGTCCCCAGAAAACTCCAAACATGATGGCTTGGACCTTATGAGATACAGAAAGTGCATGACAATGGCACCATTACATTGACTACCATCGATGGATCTGGACATTCTTTCAAAGAAAACGGTCATCGAGTGCGACTTTATCACAAACCGCTTACTCAGGAATCCTTTTACCAGCAATTACGAGAAGATTCCACTATGCAGATTCTTGTTGAGGAAGATAACCCCTCCTCAACATTAATTCACTAAACAATTCCTTTGTTTCTAAGTTTTGTACATAAACCTTTCTCTTTAATTTTGCTTGTATAAACTAGTTTTTTTGTACAGATTTTCGTTGTTGTTCCATTTAAGGAACAACAACCATTCCATTTAAGGAGCAACAGATCGTTTCTTTATTTTATTTTCATGTTGTTCCTCTTAAGTGACAGTTGCAGTTCCTCTTAAGGAACAGTAGCCGTTCCTCTTAAGGAACAACAATCTTGCGTGCTTATATTTGTTTGCTATTCCTCTTAAGAAACAACTATTGTTCCTCTTAAGGAACAATGGTCATTCCTCTTAAGGAACATAAATATTGTGTGCTTATATTTGTTTGTTGTTGCTCTTAAGGAATAACATTTTTGCATGTCCTGTTTGACGCTTTTATTTTTGTTGTTCCTCTTAAGGAACAACAATTGTTCCTCTCAAGGAACAACACCTCTGCGTCTTTCTATTTTCGTTGTTCCTCTTAAGGAACAACTGTTGTTCCTCTTAAAGAACAACAATCGTTCCTCTTAAGGAACAACACTTCTGCGTGTTTGTATTTTCGTTGTTCCTCTTAAGGAACAACTGCTGTTCTTCTTAAGGAACAAGAGTCATTCCTCTTAAGGAACAACACTTCCGCATGATTGTATTTTCGTTGTTCCTCTTAAGGAACAGTTGATGTTCCTCTTGAAGAACAATAGTCATCCCTCTTAAGGAACAACATTTTCACGTGTTTCTATTTTGTTGTTCTTCTTAAAGAACAGTTGTTGTTCCTCTTAAGGAACAACAACCGTCCCTCTTAAGGAATAGAAACTCTGCGTGTTCATATTTTTTGTTGTTCCATTTAAGGAACAATTGTTGTTCCTCTTAAGGAACAACAGTCATTCCTCTTAAGGAACAACAACCTTGCGTGCTCTTATATTTGTCATTCCTATTAAGGAACAACAATCCGCGTGTATTATTTAGCTATTCCATTTAAGGAATAGTTGTTGTTCCTCTTAAGGAACAATAGCCGTTCCATTTAAGGAACATCAATATCACCTGCTTACATTTGCGTTGTTCCTCCTAAGAATAGTTGTTGTTCCTTTTAAAAGGAACAACAGTTTCGCTATGTTTTTAATTTTTGTCGTTCCTTTAAGGAACAACAGTTTCAATTTGAAGTGTTTTTAGGTTGTTCCGCCGAAGGATCAACACTTTATTTCGCGCTCACTTTACTTGTTGTTCCATCTAAGGAACAACACTTTTTGAGTGCATTTTTTGTTGTTTATGTTGTGTGTGGAGCCTGATTATCTTCTATATTCAAAGGTATCACCACATTGGACCCCAGTTCGAAATGGGGGCGGCAACGCCGCCCGTAAAATATTCGCTGCAGGGAGGGTCCAGGGGGGCGGCTGCAAACAGATGTAAAATTGCCTTGTAAAAGTATAGTAATTTCTAGTCAATCTAGGCCGTTCATTAGGCGAATGATCTGATGGTAGAACTTATGTTTAGTTTAGGGTTTTTGCCCTAGAAGGCAACCCCTATCTTTGTATGAGGGCATTGTATTTGAGGTTGTGTAATAGATGTGTATTCTGTGAGTGAGAAACAGAGAGGTGAGATTGTGAGAGAAAACAGAGGATATTACAACGGATCTGCTGTAGGTTGTGTCTCTTCAATTTGTTGGATAATAGAAAGGAAGGATTGGTTGTTCGGGGTGGACGTAGCCCAAACTGGGTGAACCACGTATATTTGTGTCTCTCTTGTTTTATGCGTTTTCTGTGTTTATATTTCTGCAATATTTTATGTGTTCCATTGCTCCGTAACATATAATTTTCTAATAGTTTATCTTAAAGAACAACATTTTTTCATAATTTTTGTGAATAATGTTCCACTCTTCATGATCCTTTCAAGGCAAAGATACAAATTTATGCAAGGACACAAAAATTAGAGGTTACTGAAATAAGCAAATCAAAGAAAAATTGTCATCTTTAAAGAGATTGATTTGTATTGATAAGAAAAAGGAAAGGACATAGCTATCTATATCACTTTGTTGTCTTTATCTTCACTAAAACTTAATCTGATTGATTATTTTTATCATGTTGGTTCTTCCCTAATTCTCATAATTCTCTTTTATTATTATTATTGAATAAGAATAAGGGCATATTTTCCTCTATTGAGATGTTCAGACTTCTTCCACCATCCCTACTCTTAAGGAGTTTTGAACCATCCTCTATATATAAATAGGAAGTGCTATATGAAAGAAAAGAAAAAGAAAAAGAAAAATCTATATGATTACTAACAATTCAATGATTTGTCAGATGGAGGATAGGGGGTCTCATCAAGAGCCAACCTACCATGATCATAAGGAAGCAGTGAAGTGGCATTCCCACTATGGCCACCACACAAGGCATATGATCCAATGGGCACATCAGAAAAATAAAATTCCTTGGAACAGGAGGTCTCATCACGAGCCAGCCTACCCACCTTTCAATCCTTCTTGGTGAATGGCATTGTGATTGAACTAGTTACCAAGCCAGCACAATGGCCTCCATTCTGACATCACAAAGCACTTTCCTAGGCATACATAAAGGATTATGGTTCCAAAGGGTGAAAAAGCAACTTTGTCAAGGTCATAAACACCTGTGGGCAACAAAGCTCTGCTGATGGTATTGGAGTCATATTTTCAACATCAATAATAATTCTAAACTCTTTTCTTATTTCTTTATCTTCATTTCAAAATAGATTATGTTTCCAATTCCCTTTGAACCTTTTGTGCATGAAATATCGTTTAGAAAAATCAATCATAACGCTTTTAATGGAATAATGACCACATAGCATTTTACCTACATCAGCGGTCCTCTTCCCTTTATCGCATCACTCCATAGCATCTCCATATCTATTCACAATTTTCATCATAAGCCTCGATTTCAGCAACTCGATACTTTTTGTGATCTTGTCATGAATGTGTACAACTTTCACTTTTTATATTATACGATTGCCATCCAGTACGCTTCTCCTCCATTTAATCGGTTGAGGAGAACCTATCACATTTCAGGGGGCGTGGGTGACTTCCAAAATACTCCTGCATATGTGTCAGTTTCCTATTCGGAGGTACTAGACTACATCAGATCCCTTAATAGCAAGTTTTAACGGTATTGATGTTAAAAAAAGGGATATTATCCGATATGCACAATTTGTTGTTCCATTTTTATCTCTGTGTATTGTTGTGTAAAATTAACAGTGTGCAAAACTTAGATGAAATGGGAGGTCGATCAATACGTAGCGAGCCATAGGTACTAACAGTTTCCGACACTGCATGAGAAATTTTGGTAAGAGTAGGATGGATCATCTATTTTACACGACTACAACAACCCCATGAAACTGTGGCTATCGAATTTTTGCAAAATTTGCAAGATGATCATTCCATAGTAAGAGGAAGGCGAATATCAATGACAAATACAGTAATTGCAGAGGTATCTGGACTACTAGCAGTTAGACCCATATGGACACATAAGAAATTGAGACTTCAAGATGCCATGGCCACCTTTTGGGACGAGGGACAAATCCTGATCATGAAAGGAAAAGGAGTCTAGCCTTCATCTCTGGGAGAACCATGGACGAAACTAGCTAGGGTAGTGCAGAGCTACATTACATGCGATGGGAGAAAGGATATGGTAAGACCATGCCACCTCAAATTATTATCAATACTAAAACAGAAATGTGTCGTAAATTTGCCTGCATATTTAAATTTTTCGCTGCATGATGCTTCTTAGAGCATAAATAAATCTTGTCATATAGGTACTATAGTGAGCCACCATTGTTTAATTCGATTGATAGTAAGTTATAACCTTGCTTAGCAATAGACCAGTTGGGAAGAATTGGTGTTTTCTATAGACGGGGGACTAGCTTTACTTGCCCCAAAAAGAAAAAGAACTACCAGCACAGCAAGCAGACCTCAAAAACACACACACTCCTCCAGATTAAGAATAGGAGGGGAATGTTTAATAACCTCCAAGGTAGCAGCAACCAATGCTTAGAATTACACAGTTATGAAAATGAGCAACCCTCACAACCCGAAGGAGGAGATAACCAAGAATCAGAATTGGAGGAAAAAACTGAGCACACTAGTGAAGAAGAGAGGGAGGAAGTGGAACTTCCCTTAACCCCCAGCGCAAGTCCACCACGAATCCCATTGTAGGAGGAAGAATTGGCCCAGATTTTGGCCAATATAAGTGAGTATATTCAGCCCCAAAGTCCACTCAACCTCAATACTGAGGCAAAGCAATCACAGGAATACACTACCCACGACAATAATACATATGAGGAAATAAATGATGAGGAAGAAGTAGGAGTAGAAACCACTCAGGAAGTGGCAGACCAAGCTAGGGTTACCTCTCCAGAGGAACCTAGTTTGGATAATGCGAACACTAAAGGGATGCTCCAAACAAAGGATATGGAAACTAGCCAGGGCAAAGGCACAACCCTTGAAGAACAAAATCCAGCTGAGCAACCAAGACTAGAAAGAATAGAAACAGTTAAGGAAACAGTTGTTCCTCCCAAGAAAAAGAAGAGCGAAATTAAAAGGTTGCCAAAGGAACAACAAAAGCCACAAAATTTAGTAAAACAACTCAGACAGAAGATAAGGACACTGAAAAGGGGGAAAATCTCAAGAAGAACCCCGAAAATAATGGATGCAACTATCTAAACAGAACTCCATGATACAAGGGCCACAGAGACTCAAACCGAGCCCATATGCATTCAAAACGATAAGGAACAACAAGCAGCACAAACCTCACGCATTCCATTCCATGATAAAGAGACACAGACTATAGGCACTCAGTATTGTAATAAGAGTACCCAGATAGATCTTCAACCCAAAGAGGTTTTGATGGACAACAACCCTAGTGTAGCAAAACTCCAAGAGGATCTGGCACAAGCTCAGAGGACTATAGAGAAGCTTGAGGAAGAGATTGTTCATCAGAAGAAATACCAAGAATTACAACAGCAATTAAGGAACATCAATGCATCATAGAACAAAGCCTTCGATAAATATCAGAGGGCAGAAGAAAAATTTGTAGAGGTAAAGAACAGACTGAAAACAGTCATGAGTCAAACAGATACTCTCTATTTTTTATATACAGATGTTCTAGCATGTAGGTCCCCTGCCAAAAACTATGCTTTATTTTTTGTTAGAAAGATATTTACAGTTAAAAATTAAGGTTGTTAAAGCAGGAAAACCTATAGAACTAAAAACTATTGATGATTTTATAAACTGTTGTAAACACCATGGAGTAAAAGTTCAACAATTACTCTGTGAGTTTTATTTACATTGTTTTATATTGGAAGAGGAAATGGAGAAGAATCCTAGTCCTTTTGTGGGTGATGTACAATTTCAAGCATTTATTTCATTTGTTGTTAACTAGTTAAAATGGCTCAAGGCCCATAACACTTTTCAAAGACAAGAAAATGGGTTAGACCTTTGGGTTAGGGGTGAACTGAAAAACGCATTACAACTATTGGCTAAACATAAAAGCCTAATGAAAAAGGAGGGAGTGATCCAGACTTGGGACCCCTCCACAAAGAAATTGTCCAACAAGGGGTATAATATTTCCTCTCTATCAAAGGCAATTCCTTGGCAGCAACTAAATTCAGATGGAAGACTTCTAATCGGAATATACAGGACAGAGAGCCATTCAACTACAAAAACTCTAAGTTAGCTGCAGATTGCCTGGTTACCTATAACAACCTCATCTTGAGGGAAGGCCTGTATTGGCTTGGTTGTATGTTTCGAAGCCCTATTATTTGGTATCCTGCAAAAGGGTATAAGGCCATATATGAATTGCCTAAAGGGCAGACATGGCCCATCTTTGAATTTTTAGCTATAAATCATGGTTTTAGACCACTTCATGACAATTCCTCTCCAGCCTATTCTTTGACTGCTTTGCATGCAAATTATATGGTTTTCATGAGGGCATGAAAAAGGGTAAGTAGGGGGATGTGTTGAGCTATGGAAAGGGTATGAATTTGACATTTATTTCCTTATCTTTTTCTTTAATCATAAATATTTTCTATTCTAAGATGGTAATATATCGAAGAATTATAGAGAAAACTAGAGAGTTATTGATCATGGAAAATTAGTTAATTATTGTCTTTTTCTATGCAGGAAATAGAAGAAATGGAAAACTAGCATTCTGGAGGAAAAGACAAAACAGAGTAACAGTTTTTCCTTCACCAGGAGGCCATATCTAGACAAGTAGATCAAGATGGAGCACACAGTTAAGGATAAGAATGGAAAAGACCACAACATCAGCGCAAAAAGACAAAGAGTTGACTGGAGTTAGAAGATTGAGCAGATCCCTTAGGATCTCTTAATCCTGAGGGATCGCTGTTTCAAAAGTCTATCTGTTATTTCTTATTTTATCTGCTTGGCCATTATAAGGGACAACGCTTGTAAAGATAAAAAGAGAAAAAGAAAAAAAAAGAGGGGAATCATTATTTAGAACTCACTGTTGTATCTTCACTTTGATCATCGACTCTCATTGATTAAAACAAAGTATGATTGCCTGTAAACATTTTCGCATATGATTAATACATAAGTCGGTTGTTGTTCCATTCCTTTAGACTAAAGTAGTCCGACAGTGCTTCACTAGCGGCTAAGGGCCCGACCCTGGTGGATCCACTTGTTATTTTGTACCATTACTTTACAAACATAGTCGTGTGATGGTTTGGTTTGATTTCCATTTATTTGAATCGCATTGCTTTATTGTTCCTTGTTTCAAGGGTTTATGAATTGTTTTATTGTATATGCTGTAATTGAATCACGTTGCCATTCCTTTTCATCATAATAAGATTATTACTCTTTGCAACTGTTATGAAACCATCTCAAAAAAAGATAGAAAAGATATATCAATGCCTTAGAATTCAGCCTCTTCGAGGGGGCAACCTCCTTTACATTACATAAATGAACAATTCTTGGATGATTCAAATGACAAAACCTCCTTTCTATATATAGGAGTCTAAGGAGTCACAATATAAACCAGCCGACCTAACAATAATAAGATAAAGCCACAAAAATAACAATAGAGGGATTCTATGGGGCACAGTAATAACAATATGGGGACAATAGGGGCACAACAATATTAATAAGGGATACAACTACAATAGTAATGGGGTAATCACTAGTATAT
>APFE031137240.1:0-19186 GCA_000404065.3 Pinus taeda | reverse complement strand
AGGGTTTATGGATTTGGGTTTACAGTTTAGGGTATAGTGTTTAAGGTTTATTAAATTTTTAGCGTTTAGGGCTTAGGGTTTTGTGGTTTAGGTTTTAGGTTTTATGGTTTATAACACTAGTAAATTATTTTAATAAACACTAAAATAAAAGTTACACACCCATTTTTAAAATGCTATAAAATGTTGAGGTTTAAGGTTTGGGTTTTACTGCTTAGCATTTAGGGTTTTAAGCCTAGGGTTTAGGGATTATAACACTTTAGTAAATGCTTTTATTAAAAATTGAAATAAGAGTTACAAAAAAGTTTTTAAAATGTCATAAAATACATAGGGTTAAGGGTTTAGATTTTAGGGTTTAGGGTTTATAGCACTTTAGTGAACACTTAAATAAACGTTTTTAAAATTGTTATAAAACTCTTAGAGTTTAGGGTTTTAGGGTTTAGAATTTAGAGTGAGGATTTAGGGTTTGGGTTTTAGGGTTTAGGGTTTAAAGGTTAAAGCGTTTGTGGTTTAGGCCTTTAGGGATTAGGGTTGGGTTTGGGTTTATAAACTTTATAAAATGCTTAGGGTTTAAGTTTTAAGATTTTTTGGTTTAAGGGTTAGTGTTTTGGGGTTTAGGCCTTCATGTTTAGGTTTATAACACTTAGTAAATTGTTTTACTAACATTTAATAAAGTTACAAAAACAATTTTAAAAATTGTTAAAATATTTCTTAGGTTTAGTGTTTAGATTTGGGGGTTAGAGTTTATGTTTAGGGTTAAGGGTTTAAGGTGTAGAGATGGGGACCACCCAACTTAAAGTGTGTATCCACTGCTAAATATTAACACAATTCATTCATCCATTGACCTGAGTATTATGAAGAAAAATAAAATAGAAGGAAAAACCATGTTTATGTAGAAGGGTGGAAAAAACCAAAAAACGAGGTATTCTCATGCAACACAATTTCCTCCCTCCTACACTCACAACTGAAGTGTCACCTTCCCTTATTTAGATACTCATAAAATTATTAGCATTTATGGTTTAGGGATTAGGGTTTTGGGTTTAGGATTTAGGATTGAGGTTTTATAACATTTTAGTAAATTATTTTAAAAAGCACTTAAATAAAAGTTACAGATAGTTTTAAGAATGTTGTAAAATTCTTAGGCTTTAGCGTTTAGGGTTTAGGGTTTATAACACTTTAGTAAACATTTTTAATATACACTTAAATAAAAGTTACAAAACAATTTTTAAAATGTTATAAATCAATTAGGGTTTAGGTTTTAGGGATTCGGGTTTAAAGTTTATAACACTTAAGTAAATTGTTTTAATAAACACGTAAGAAAACTTAGAAAACACTTTTTAAAATGTTATGAAATGCTTAGGGTTTAGGTTTTAGGGTATAAAGTATAGGGTTTATTTTGGGGTTTGGGGTTTAGGGTTTATAACACTTTAGTAAATTGTTTTAATAAACACCTAAAAAAAAGTTACAAAACACTTTTTGAAATGTTATAAAAGGCTTAGGGTTTAGCATTTAGGGTTTAGATTTTTCAATTTAGGGTTTATATTTTAGGGTTTAGTTTTTATGGTTTAGGGTTTATAACACCTTAGTAAGTTATTTTGATAAAAACTTAACTAAAATTTACAAAACTCTTTTTAGAATGCTTTAAAATTCTTAGGGCTTAGGGTTTCTAAGACTTTAGTAAATTCTTATAATAAACACTTAAATAAAAGTTCAAAAACACTTTTTTAAAATGTTATAAATTGCTTAGGGTTTAGGGTTAAGAGTCTAGGATTTATGAGACTTCAGTAAATCCTCTTAACAAGAACTTAAATAAAAGTTAGAAACTTTTTTAAGATGTTATAAAATGCGTAGAGTTTAGGGTTTAGTGTTTATAACACTTTAGTAAATTATTTTAATAAACACTTAAATAGAAGTTACAATATGTTTTTTAAAATGTTATAAATCCTTAGGATTTTGGGTTTTACTTTTTGGGCTTAGGGTTTAGGGTTTAGGTTTTGGAGTTTAGGGTTTAGAGTTTATAACACCTTAGAAAATGATTTCAAGCCACATGCTTTAGGGTTTAGGGTTTATAAGACCTTATTAAATGATTTTAGGGTTTATCCTTTAGGCTTTAAGCATTATGATATAGGGTTTCGGATTTGGGGTTTAGGGTTTAGGTTTTATTACACTTTACTAAATTCTTTTAATAAAAAATTAAATAAAGTTATAGAATGATTTCTAAAATGTTATTAAATTCTTAGTGTTTAGGGTTTACCATTAGGGGTTTACGGTTTGGGATTTAGTGTTTTGGTTTTAGGGTTTAGGTTTTAGGGTTTAGAGTTTAGGGTTTATGGTTTAGGATTTATAACAGTAAAGTTACAAAATGCTTTTTAAAATATTAAAAACAATTAGCATTTAGTGTTTAGGGTTTAGGATTTCTAATTCTTTTTAAAATGTTATAAAATGATTAGTGTTTAGGTTTTATGGTATGGCGGTTTAGGGTTTAGTGTTTCGGTTTTATGGTTTAAGGTTTATAACACTTTAGTAAATCTTTTTAATAAACACTTAAATAATAGTTGCAAAACACTTTTTAAAATGTTGTAAAATGCTTAGAGTTTAGGTTTTAGGGTCTATAACACTTTAGTAAATGTTTTTAATAAACACCTAAATAAAATTTTGAAAATTCTTTTTAAAATGTTATAAAATACATAAGGTTTAGGTTTTAGAGTTTTAGGTGTAGTATTGCGGCTTAGAGTTTAGGTTTTATAAAACTTTAATAAATGTTTTTAATCAACACTTAAATAAAAGATACAAAATGATTTTTAAAATGCTATAAAATGATTAAGGTTTAGGACATATGGTTTACGGTTTGGGTTTATTGTTCAAGGCTTAAGTTTTAGGGTTTATAACAATTTAGTAAATTATTTTGAT
Source organism: Pinus taeda (assembly GCA_000404065.3). Taxonomy (NCBI): domain Eukaryota; kingdom Viridiplantae; phylum Streptophyta; class Pinopsida; order Pinales; family Pinaceae; genus Pinus; species Pinus taeda. The sequence continues at coordinate 16,279 of APFE031137240.1, read as the reverse complement.
AAAAAATTAAATAAACGTTACAAAATACTTTTCAAAATGCTATAAAATACTTATGGTTTAGGGTTTTGGGTCTTGGATTTAGGTCTTAGGGTTTAGGGTTTTGGGTCTTGGGTTTAGGGTTTAGCATTGATAACACTTTAGAAAATGCTTGTAATAAAGGCCTAAATGAAGGTTACAAAACACTTTTTAAAATGTTAAAGAATGATTACTATTTAGGGTTTGGGGTTTGGGGTTTAGGTTTTAGGTTTTAGGGTTCATGTTTTAGGATTTAGGTTTATAAGGATTTAGTAAATTCTTTTAATAAACACTTAAGTAAAATTTTAAAAACAATTTTTAAAATGTTATGAAATGCATAGGGTTTAGGGTTTGGGGTTTATGGTTTAAGGTTTAGTGTTTATAAGGGTTCAGTAAATGATTTTAATAAACACTTAAACAAAAGTTAGGAAACACTTTTTAAAATTTTATAAAATGCTTAGGGTTTAGGATTTAAGGTTTAAGGTTTAAGGTTTGGGGTTTAGAGTTTAGGGTTTAGCGTTTAAGTTTTATAATGCTTTAGTAAACTATTTTAATAAACACTATTATAAAAGTTACAAAATGACTTTTAAAATGTTATAAAATGATTAGGGCTTAGGGTTTAGTATTTAGGGTTTGGGGTTTAGGGTTTAGGGTGGTTTAGCATTTATTGTTTATGGTTTATAAGACTTTAGTATATCATTTTAGTCAAGGATTAAATAAAAGTTACAAAATTCTTTTTAAAATGATATAAAATGCTTAGGGTTTAGTGTTGACGGTTTGGCCTTTGGGATTTAGGGTTTAGTGTTTGTAAGACCTTAGTAAATTCTTTTAATAAAGACATAAATAAAAGTTTCAAAATTCTTTTTAAAATATTATAAAATTCTTAGGATTTAGGGTTTTGGGTTTGATCTTGGGTTTTAGGTTTAGGGATTAGGGTTTAGGTTTTATGGTTTATAACACTTTAGTAAATGCTTTTAATAAACACTTAAATAAAAGTTACAAAACGGTTTTTTAAATGTTATAAAATGCTTATGATTTAGGGTTTAGGTTTTCGGATTTCTGGTTTAGATTTTAGGGTTTAGGGTTTATATCACTTTAGTAAATGCTTTTAATAAACACTTATATAAAAGTTACAAATTGCTTTTTAAAATGTTATAAAATTCTTAGAGTTTATGGTTTAGAGTTAAGGGTTTGATGTTTATTGTTTAGGGTTTAGGGTTTTTAATTTAGGGTTTATAACACTTTTGTAAAAGCTTTCAATAAACACTTAAATAAATTTTACAAGACGCTTTTTAAAATATTATAAAATGCTTAGCGTTTACGGTTTAGGGTTTTGTGTTTTGGGTTTAGGGTTTATGGATTTGGGTTTATAGTTTAGGGTATAGTGTTTAAGGTTTATTAAATTTTTAGGGTTTAGGGCTTAGGGTTTTGTGGTTTAGAGTTTAGGTTTATGGTTTATAACACTTTAGTAAATTATTTTAATAAACACTAAAATAAAAGTTACACACCCATTTTTAAAATGCTATAAAATGTTGAGGTTTAAGGTTTGGGTTTTACTGCTTAGCATTTAGGGTTTTAAGCCTAGGGTTTAGGGATTATAACACTTTAGGAAATGCTTTTATTAAAAATTGAAATAAAAGTTACAAAAAGGTTTTTAAAATGTCATAAAATACATAGGGTTAAGGGTTTAGAGTTTAGGGTTTAGGGTTTATAGCACTTTAGTAAACACTTAAATAAACATTACAAAATGTATTTAAAATTTCTATAAAATTCTTAGAGTTTAGGGTTTAGGGTTTAGAATTTAGGGTTTAGGATTTAGGGTTTGGGTTTAGGGTCTAGGGTTTAAGGTTAAGCAGTTGTGGTTTAGGCTTAGGGATTAGGGTTTAGGCTTTAAGTTTTAAGATTTTCATTTTATGGTTTAATGTTTGGGGTTTAGGGTTCATGGTTTCGGGTTTATAACACCTTAGTAATTGTTTTAATAAACACTTAATTAAAAGTTAGAAAACACCTTTTAAAATGTTATAATATTCTTAGGTTTTAGTGTTTAGGATTTGGGGTTTAGAGTTTATGGTTCAGGGTTAAGGGTTTAAGGTGTAGGGATGAACCACCCCAACTTAAAGGTGTATCCACTACTAAATATTACACAATTGATTCATCACATTGAGCCTTGAGGATTTATGAAGAAAAATAAATAGAAGGAAACATGTTTATGTAGAAGGGTGGAAAAACAAAGAACGAGGTATCTCATGCAACACAATTTCCTCCCTCCTACACTCACAACTGAAGTGTCGCCTTCCCTTATTTAGATACTCATAAAATTCTTAGCATTTATGGTTTAGGGATTAGTGTTTGGGGTTTAGGATTTAGGATTGAAGGTTTATAACATTTTAGTAAATTATTTTAAAAAGCACTTAAATAAAAGTTACAAATAGTTTCAAGAATGTTGTAAAATTCTTAGGCTTTAGCGTTTAGGGTTTAGGGTTGATAACACTTTAGTAAATGTTTTTAATATACACTTAAATAAAAGTTACAAAACATTTTTTAAAATGTTATAAATTAATTATGGTTTAGGTTTTAGGGATTAGGGTTTAAATTTTATAATACTTAAGTAAATTCTTTTAATAAACATGTAACTAAAGTTACAAAACACTTTTAAAAATGTTATGAAATGCTTAGGGTTTATGTTTTAGGGTATAAAGTATAGGCTTTAGGGTTTGGTGTTTGGGGTTTAGGGTATATAACACTTTAGTAAATTGTTTTAATAAACACCTAAATAAAAGTTACAAAACACTTTTTGAAATGTTATAAAAGGCTTAGGGTTTAGCGTTTAGGGTTCATATTTTTCAATTTAGGGTTTATAGTTTAGGGTTTAGTTTTTATGGTTTAGGGTTTATAACACCTTAGTAAGTTATTTTGACAAAAACTTAAGTAAAAATTACAAAACTCTTTTTAGAATGCTTTAAAATGCTTAGGGTTTAGGATTTATAAGACTTTAGTAAATTCTTATAATAAACACTTAAATAAAATTTAAAAAACAATTTTTAAAATGTTATAAATTTCTTAGGGTTTAGGGTTAAGAGTCTAGGGTTTATAAGACTTCTAAATCCTCTTAACAAGCATTTAAATAAAAGTTAGAATTTTTTTTAAGATGTTATAAAATGCTTAGAGTTTAGGGTTTAGGGTTTATAACACTTGAGTAAATTATTTTAATAAACACTAAATAGAGTACAATTAAAAGTTTAGGGTTTTTAAATTAAATAATAAAATTAATTTTAATTTTATTATTAAAGATATTCAAAAATATGTTTTATGTTAATTATAATTAAAATTTAATATTCAGTATTAATTCAGTAATAATATGAATTCTTAATTTGTAATTTCTTAAATATTTAAAACACATATTTTAGTATATTAATTTTTTTTTTTATGAAATTGAATTTTAAAATATAATTATACTCATTAAAAAAGTTACTACATTATAAAAATGAAAATACTAATGCTCAAATAAAAATATTATGTTTTAGATGTTTATTTTAATAAGAATATATTTATTTAAAAAAAAATATATGGTAAAGCTATAAAAAAAAAAACCAAAAATAACCATATGAGAAAATGAAGAAGGAACTAAAACTTATGGACCAATTATTATAATACAATCAACCAACTTCAGAAAATGCAAAAAGAGAAAAGATTATAAAAACATTTTAAGTAGACACATATACAACCGCTACAATAACTTATGTGTGTGGGTTAACACATTCTTTAAGGTTGTAACAAGTATGCATTTATGTATTGATATTTAGATGAAGTCACTCTTTTGAGTTTTAGTTAAGCCTAGAATCTAGCTCTATGTCTAAGTATTCCTTGATTCTCCGCAACTATGCTTACATGGTAAGGGATGGATTTGTAAATTGATAGAAATGAAGCTTTGAAGCTTAAATTTCTTGGAATGTCGAGGTGCCTTTTAGTTTCTTCTCTCAATATATTTAGACAAGTGTCCTCTTTATTGATAATCTAAAACAATATTGTCATTAAGCTAAGAGGCTAGTTTAGTAGCGAGGCTTATTCTAAAGCTTGTATGAGGGGGATTTGTAAGTTCGTTTCTTGGTCGGTCACCTTTCAAAATAAAATTTAAAATTTAAAATTATGTTTTAAAGAGAAAAATAATGTAGCCTCTCATAAAAATAAATCAATAGAAGTAAAAAAATATATGAGTAACACTTTTAAATCTTTTACTTTTCAAAAATATTTCAACAAGAGATTTAAATAAACTATTTGAAGATTGATCTCAAGTAATTTATGTGGATATGAACTTCATATATATTTATATATAGAAATAAATTTTCTGAAAAAAAACATTCTAATGTTGTATATAGAAAAATATTCAATGTGGGTTATCAATAAGATATTTTAACAAGAATTAATATGGAGATATACTGAAAAATATATTTAATAATAAAAAGTACTTTAATTTGCTTGACAAAATGTCTAGATACATCTGATGTATATATAAAAATGTTTATTTTTTCGTATATGTATACTCTATTTATCATTCAAAAATACAATTTAAACACTAAGCAAACACATTGTATTTTACACTATAAAAAAGTTTGCACATGAAATTTGATCTGTGTTAGCTCATGTTAAATTTGTGCTTAAAGAAGGCTCTATGCTGGTAGATGCCTTGCATTTCTTATTATATTGTGTCATTGGCCAAGTTTGACCTTCTGTCTCAAACCAAACCAAACTAGACCAAATGAGATCGGGTGACTACCTGAATTAGTCTTTATTAAATTGTTTTTACAAATGGAGTATCTATTTGTGCCTTGTTACAACATTCATTAAGTAGTTCTTCCATTATCAGTTTCGGTTTAGTTTTGTTTAACATGCAAGCGCATTCAATTGTGTTTATGATAGCATTCGATTGTGTTTATGATCAAATATATATTTTTGTTGTAAGTCAATATTAATTTTTTTTTATTATATTTATGTGAGATGTTATTTTTTTTTTGTGAATACTTCTCTTTTTATGTATGGAAATGTATATTTATTTGACATGCATTTAAATATTGTATAGTTATTATTTTATTAAAAATACTCATATTATAATGTATTTTTTAAATAAAAATTGCTAGAATGAGTATCTTTATTTTTTATTTTTTTAAATTACACTATAAATAGAATATGGGCTTTGATTCTTTTATTGATATTGTAAAATAGATTTCAAGTTTATAATGTCTATAAAATTGTATATTATGACCATATATATTTATTAGAAGAATAAGTTTCACTTAATGCTAAGTAATGTTAAGTCAAGTCAAATTTATAAATTAGATTTAAGATTTGTGTTTTATGCTTAGGATTATGCGAAGGAGGGAGGAAGCAATAGGAGGGAGAGAGACATATCGAGAGCGGGGAATTGGAGAGAGAGCGGCTCAAAGAGAGAAAGTGTCAGAAATTGAGATAGATGTTAAGACAGGGAGAGTCAGGGGGAGAGAGAATGAGAAAGAGGATGAGACATAAAAAGAGAGAGGGAGAGAGAAATATAGGAATAAATGGAAAGAGGGAAGGTGTGAAAGAGACATAGAGAAAGCGAGAGAGAAAGAGGGAAAAAAAAAGAGAGGGAGAGGGGGAGAGAGAAATGGGGAGGGTTATTGAGAGAGAGTTGGGAATATTGAGAGAGAGAGAGAGGGATAGGGAGAGATAGACTTAGTGCAAGTGGGAGAGGGAAGCGGGAAGAGAGGCAGTGAAAGTGAGACAAGGATATAGAATGTGAGAGAGACATCGGGAGAGAGAGATAGAAAAAGAGAGAATGAGGTAGAGAGATATAGATACGGGGAGATAGAGATATAAAAAGAGAGAGAATGAGAAAGGAAGTAAGAAAATGAGAGTGGCGGAATTAGAGAGGGGGAGAGGTGAAGAGTTTTACAAAGAGAGTGAGGAGGATATAATGTCAGAGAGTATGTGAAAGAGACATTTTGAGAGTGAGAAAGAGAAATATTTTGAGGTAATGAGAGAGGGAAATATAAAGAGAAATGTGGAGAAAGTGAGAGAATGGTGAGAGAGAGAGAAGGAGACAGGGGCCAAGGGGGGAGGAAGTAGAAATGGAGTGAGAAAGAGACAAAGAGATAGTTAGGGTGAGATAGGAATAGAGAGAGGGAGAGGGGGAAAGGGAGCGTAAGAAAGAGATAGAGAAGGTGATATATTGAAAAAGAGATATAGAAAAGGATAAAATTTCACAGACATAGTGAGAGAGAGACATAGTAAGAGTCAGAGAGAATGATTGAGAAATAATGTGAGACAGAGACAAGAGTGATAGTTAATAGCAAGAGATATAGGGAGTTGCAGAGAGAATGAGAGAGGGACAAAGGTATCGAATGGGGGGGGCCTATTTTGACCCTTCAACATTCTTTCAAAATATTCATACACATTTTGCATTCATTAAGCATCTGAAGTAATATTCTCATTGGCATTTATTGCAAAAAGGATTTTTTGAAATAGCATCTCCCGTCTTTTCTCGTGAATCTCTATTGCCTAACTCCAATGACAAGAACCATGAATTTATGCTAAAACCTTTGGAGTGTTGAATCTTCAAATTTTTTGTTATTTTTCACATAGAATCTTCAGAGATGAGGAAGAGGACAAGGGGGTTGTATGTTGTTTGAATCAATCATTGAAAATTGTAAATGAGATGAAAAACAACTCTATGGTTTCATTTGATTCATTTGATGCTAACTCTAGTTTTCGTAGATTTTATTTTCTCGGTAGGATAAGAAATTTTTCTATATAATGTATTATTGTTTACATTGTTTGAACAGATCATTAACAATTTTAATCTAGAAAGGGAAAAAAATAGGGTTCTATTTAATTTATTTGTTTATAAATAATGTTTTTTTTTAATTTCACTGTGTAGAAAACATTTTCCTTTTGGGAGATATATATATTTCTTTATAAAAAACTCCTTTGTGTCAATATCATTTTATCTGTCTTATGTAAATTTGTGTGGTTGAATATATATTTTGCAAAGGAATGGCCTTACATTGTTAATGATTCTCTAGGTCATATATATGATTACACACCATGAAATGCCTATTGTGGGGATCTTTTCTTGGAAATTTATTTATTTTAAATCATGTTTTTACTTGATTTATCTTCTATACATTTATCTTCTTGAGCATGTGTGACTTTATGGAGGAATACTTTTCTAGTTATTTATTTTACCCTCAATGATATTTGTTTAACCATATTTAGATCATTTTTTTAAAGTAACACTTGAAGATTTCATGTTGAGTAATATTTATTTTTATATTTTTAAATGAATATATTGCAAATATTTCATAATGATATCGATTCCCTTTCAACGAAGAGTTCGTCGTTTGAATTTTACATTTATTTTCGAGGTTGTATTTTTTTAGCAACTTTGTTTTTATCATTTTCGCTAAAACTTTATAAGAAACACAATATAATTTGTCATGTAGGTGAAAAAACCTAGATCTACCCTAAATCCAGATCAAATATTTCAAGGTGCAAGCCTCTTTTGTGGGTACAAAGCTTGGGGAATGTTTTGCAACTAGAAAGGTGTAATCAATTTTATTAGCTTAATAGATTGAAATTTAAGATGCATCTAGGGTTTTTCTTATACCATATGTATTATAAGGATTGTATGGATGTTTATAAAGAATGAATTGATGTCTCCTAACATTTAATATTAAGTTATATACCTATGATAATGTTAAGGGTGCTAAATATAATTGTGTCTATCACATAAAATCATATAAATAATATGATTAATACTGATACATAGAAATAAATATTCATCATATTTTTTTTACCTGCAACATTAAATGGTGACCAAAATGCATAAACTATTACGTAATTTTAGATAATATTGTTTAGTTTTAAATAAACGTATAAGTTTCTAGCTTGATATTTTATTATTTTGAAATTATAATTTCAATGATACTCATGAATTTTGGATTGAAGTAAACGATCAAAATTATAATTCAAATAACAACATAAATAACTAAGAAGATATCTTCTTTACCTTCTCTTCACCAAAAACGTTGAAAATGTAGTTGTTAATTATTTTAGAGAAGAGGGATAAAATAAAGTCTTTTGTTAGGTATTATATTATTTTGTACTAACATAAATATATTTCAACACAAAATTCATCCTTTAAAGAAAGGGTAGAAGATTAATTTCTATGTTGATATTTCAACTAAGCTAGATTTATGAATAGTTTAAAACAACAAAGCGGAAATTAACTTTGATTACCTCAAACAATCCCTACACTTCACTTTCTAGGTGAAGATGCATGTTTACATCTCTATTAATCACTCTACAATTTTATCAATTATACATAAATATATTATTGGTATCAGATATAGAAATATGATTGGTAAACTCTCTAACTTTGCAACTTCTATTGGTAGGAGGAAGATATCTGGTCACAACGCATAATTAGTGGCCATTGAGTTCAAAGATCCATAGTCTCCTAGAAGTTTTACACCACTCAAAATATTGTGTTTTTTATTCTTGGTGAAATCAAGCATAGTAGTATAAATTAAAGCACTAGTTAATAAGTTACTGGCTTGCCAAATAATTTTTAAGAACTTCTCTATATCTCAACAAGAATCTTCTATATTTTCAATGATGGTATATCTTATTTATATCCATATCTCATTGAATATGAGACCATACACATTAGTGCTATAATTCATGGAATGAAATAATCACATGTGTAGCTAAATGTTTGAAAAATATGCTTGAGACAAAGATAAAAGTAATACCCTTGAGAGAATAATTAAATCTAGCATCTGGTAATTACACATCTCCCTTATACGAGGATGTAGAGCACCAATCATGCAATCAATATATTTTAATATTTAATTCCATTTATTGATGTTATATTTTATAATTTTTTTATAAGTTGAAAGGTTTTTGATCTCATTTTCTCTTAATGTTGCATTTATCCATACTTCAATGATTAATGACATCATAAATGAAACTAGAAATTGGTCGGTTCCCATATATGATATATGTTTTTTAGTCTATATCTTGGTTTCATAAGAGTACAAGGGAAATTTTTTATTTAGTGGCATATTTTTTACAAGCTTCCAACAAAACACGTATAGTCTCGATCATTATTTAAATAAAAAAATCTTAAAAACATAAATCTAATTTATAAATTTTATAAGAATGTTAATGTGATTGTAGAAATTATTCTTAAATTATCCTTTTTCCATTAGAGTTTATTCAAAATTTTGAATTCAATTATATCCATTAACTTTATGAAGTATATATTTGAAACCAAAATTCATTTTCAAATATAAATTATATATTGAGAATGCATCCTCTTTCATTATATTATACCAATCTAACTCACGAATGCATATAATTGGTCAATCCACATATGTATATATTTTTTTAAATACTTATGATTTTTTTTATTTTTTTTACCTTTTTAGAAATTTAAAATAAAATATAATAGAAAACCTTTCATCGTTTAGTTTCTTATCATTTTCTAATCCAATGAATGTTTGTAACAAGTTTAGACCCCTATTTATGTCATTCCATTCAGATGTTTAGTCATTAACATTTTCCACATGTATCATTATTTATAAACTAGTGATTTTCTGACATGGCTATAGATGTTTTTTTTCCTTTTTTGTTAGTTGGAGAACATTTATTATTCAATAAGATTACATTGGTTTATATAATTTTCTATGATCCTATTTTCCTCACCCATACCATATTTGCTAGCCAGTAGTTAATTACCAAAAATTATAGCCAATTACCAAAAATATTTTTTTAACTAGAACAAAAAAGACACATTATATTATAATACCTTCAATATCAAGATGCTCCTAGATACAATTACAAATAATATGACTTTACATGGGCACTATGCTCCAGTCTAGATCATGGTGATGGAGGAGGCCTAATGTCACAGTGGATGTGCTTCGCCATATAGCCTGTGTCCCTTCGAAGTGATCCAATTTATGTTATAAGAGCCATTGTACCCTTTACATGCTAGCCCAACAAAATATGTGAATGGTTTCTTTACAACTCGTTCATGACACTAACAATTGTATTCTTGTCTTCATGTCAGTCTTTGTCCAGTTTCTCCATTGGTTGGGTGATATGTCAAAATTGCCTAATAAGGTTGTATTGCAAGGAAATAAGTCCTAAATACTAAGGGTGTGGGATAGAATGGGGTAGAGGGTCTCACCATGCCTGAATCTCCTACAAGGTGTCATCCTTGTCGAGCCCTATCTATAGTTCCATTTCTAGCGCTACCTCATCAATAAAGCATTGCACTCCAAGCTATATAAAAATATTTCGTACAAGCCAAACAACTATTTCCATAAAATAAATCAATACACCCAGATAGAATACCCCCATAACCCAAATATGTACATCATAGACATATATAAGTGGTTAGGGCTAACATCCACAACCTAAGTTGATAAACACACCAAACCCTCCATCAAAACAATAGAAACTCAAGGTCCTTATAAAGCGAGGACAACCAATTAATGCTAGATGGATCTATGTATTCTAGTCCACCCACTAACAAAATTTGCCCCATCACCAAGACATAAACCCTGAACTAAACCAAAACCTTGTAAACAATGGTAATATCAATCAAGAAAATAAAGATCCAATGTCCATGGTTAATTAAGAATAAGGCCAATATTGGTGAACTATGGTAGTTCTTAACCCCCATCAAGATGAATACATAGATGATGATATCAAGACATATATAGTGAACTTAGCTTAGTGATGTATAAACCATTGACATACCCCTCTGTGAAAAATATTTCCTAGTACATCTTATTGTTTCTCTAGTGTGTATCATTTGACTAAGAGCACTATTTTTTCTACCACCTAGTATTGTAAAGCCAAAAGGAAACTTCTTTTAAAGAGTCGAATGAGTCCTTTGAATGGACAAGGTTGGAATGATCCTAGAATCACCTTATACCTTATACAATTTAGTATTTCCCATATTAATTCTCAGTTGATCCCCAGTGCGAGCACGTAAATCCTTCGGTCCCATTCTTGAACCAATGCAGCTACTCCCACCCCCATCATCTTGTTGAAAGTAATAAAAACTCACCTTATCAATTAACATAAATTCAGATGTTCTTACATGGCTCGAGGGTATTAAGACAACCATCCTTAATTATTGTTAAGGTTGAGTTAGTAGCAGGAACCTTCATGAGCCTCACTTCATGATGTTTTTTCAATGCCAATGGGTGGCTATCAATATGAATTACTTGCATGTCTATTTGGATCTTACTTTGTGATTGAAATCTCCACCATATTAAGGGGATCCCATATTGGGTAAATGTGGAATGAGGAATGTGACATGCAACCACATGGTGGAGACTTAAAATGCGTTGGACATTTTTTAGTTATATCATGCGTATTTAATTTTTAGTCTTTCTACATGATCCATTATTATGAATATATACTCTAGTAACTAATTATATGTTAACTTTTTATTTTAGTATATTTGGATGACATTAGGACACATTACATTTATACATTAAAAAAACATTGATTGGATGATGGAATGGATTGAATGATGGAAAAATAAATTTATGGTAAATTATCACGACATGGTGTGACTACATTGGCCAATGAAGTTGAATGTGAGGTAGACACCAATAATAATAAGAAAAAAATTTGATTTATAAAATAGTTTAAAACATAAAAAGGGTATCATGTCCACCCATACTATTTATTTATTTTTTAATATTATATTGATTTATATCGTCTGTTTTTTTATAATTTCCATAAATTATAGGTATAAATATTTTTATCAATTGTGAACGCATTTTTTATATGCATGACATTACACAATTAAAACACTACAAGGTTATGTGGTGTAATGTCTACAAATTCTACATCAAAAAGTTGGATGAAAGGATGAAAACTTCTAATATTGGGATTTTCGAAGTATTTTAGGTTACTAATTCTTCCTTAAGAAGTGATAGACATCCAAAACTCTCTCAAAATAGATACTATTATTTGCAATATATACTGGAATATGAATTTAAATCCTTCAAAACATTTTTGTTCTACGTTAAATGGTAAAAGTTACAAATGAATGAATGTGATCTTGACATAATTGTTGTTGAACATGGTAATTGGTTTACCATGGTTGATGCAATAAATATTAAGATTTTGTGTGATGTTGGATGCTGATATGAGATTTTGTTATAGCCCTTGCTCACATCAGTCTCAATTTCATAATACCCTATTTTTCTACTATAAATAAGAAAATAGGTGGAATCGTTAGAAATGCAACACAGAATTTTAGCCAACAAGGGCACATTCACATTACGACATAATTAAGCTAAAAAAATGTCTTAGACATTCTAAGTTATTACAACATTTCTTTTTAGTGCACCCTAGCAAAGAGAGTAGGTCCTTCCATGTCCTAGCTAGACCATCTACCGTGTGCTATTTCTAGCCTACAATATTGTAGGCTATCAAGGAATCTCACTAAGATATCCTAGTACCTTCAAAGGCTCCACTAAAAGATAGCATAAAATAAATAATTTCACAGTTGGAATGTTTTATTTCATAAAATAGGTCCTAAAGGATATTTCACAGATATTAGGTCATCCAATATGTCAATGCTACTGTTGCAATACTTTTCTTAACTTTATCTCATGCAATCCCTAGTGACCATCATCTAGACAATATCTAACCCTTGCATCACAAAATAAAATGATGACAGTATGATTACAACAAAAATACTTGGATTATATAGTGATAAAGTTGCAAGAATGGGGACACTCTCCTCAATTTATAAGATAGGTGAGTTATCCCAACAATATAAAATGGACCAAGTGCACAAAAACCTAATATAAGCTATTAGGGTATATCCACATCAATAGTAATTTATTGAATATATGCAAGCATAATGTGGTGGTTGGAATCGACCTCCAAAGTGGTGGGGTCTCCAAACTAAGGCTCCACATTTCAATCACTCCTCATTACATGGTTTTGTTCTCTCTATAAAAAGGCTCCAAACTTTAGTGCTCCTTAGCATATCCTAATTTAAAACAAAATCCATGTATTACACTTCAAGCAAGAATCCCTCAATAGAGCCACTCAACATCCTAGACTATGTTGTGTCCTTGTGATGGTCCTAGTGGTATGTGCACTTATCCTAGTGAATGTTAAGATCCTATCATCAACGTCATGCATGTAATGTAGATGATAATTTAACATCTAATATCTTCTGAAATCTAGATGATTTTAGTGCCACAAGACACCTCTACACATATATCAACGACAATCATCCATTTATAGTAAGAAATATAAATGTTGAGAAATCAAAATAGTTTATGTTATATCAAAACGATTAATATTTCCTGGTTTAATCCATATAACACAAATTTTACCAATAGCATAGTGTAAACACCTTGATACAAACAAGAAAGCTAATACTTCTTCTAAACGAGGAAAATAAGTTTAGCAAAAAGAGTATTCTCCCTCTAAATATCCACTTCACTTTCTTTTGAAAAAATTTAGCCACCATAATTTCTAAATAAATCCATAACGGCATGAAAAGAACCATATCCCAAACACTACTCCACATTAAGGAATCACAATAGACCACCTCTGAAAAATTTTGAATTCTCACCGATGGAAGAATTCCATTGAATATGTTTGGAATATATCCTAGGAGGCATACTTAACTTCATCAATAATTACATCCATATTTAAATCTTCTAGGATGAAAGGGTAAATATGTAATGTTTACTCAACTTTCCTTTTGTGGTTCTAGATCTAGCCCATATTTTACATTGATATCATATTTTTGGAAAACGTCCTTCTAACTCCCTTGAGTAACTAAAGGAATTTATTGTGATCTTGAGGAACATGCATCCTAATAAAAATTCACATATTGATTCACTACAATGATTTGTTTTTCTTGAATCCTACTTATCCTCTTTTTCATACGAACATGAATATATACTAGATGTTGAAATATAGAGAAATGTGATACATTTGGTTTCATACAAATGAATTCCTCCTTCAGTTTTTTTTCTTTAAACATATTTCACAAAAATCTCTTCAAAATATAAATTTTGGATTTATAGGATCATGCCAAAGACACTTGGGAAAATATAGGTCATTTATCCTATACTTAGTAGCCTCAATGATATAATTATCCTTTATTTATACAACTCCATTTTTATACTGATTGTAAGCCATTTTCAATTGTCTTCTCATCCCTAGATCACTACAAAAAGAGTTAAAGTTCAAGGGATTTAGTTGCCTCCATTTCTTTTGAAAAGTAAATAATCTTCTACCCTAGCTATTTTTCAAACATGGAGATAAAACATTGTAACATTACACAATGCTTCATCCATATTTTTCATAAACATATATTTGTCATATTTTATTGCAAATTATCAATGAAATTATAATAATACATGTTAGCTTTCGAAGAATGAGAGACATAAATCCATACATATTAAAGTGGATTAATGTGTGAGTCTTCATGGATATTTCTTCTTTTTCCATTGATTTAACATGTATTTTTGACATGCTTTATAAGTAAACATACATTACATAAATCCTACATTCTTTGAAGGATCTTCATTTCTCTAAAATTATTTGGGAGATCGAGTTTAATTAGTCTAAAATGTTTGATGATAATATACTATTCAAAATATAAAACTAGAAGAAATTTTGTAATATTCCAAGTATTCCATGAACCATTAATATAAGGTGTATAGGAAAAGTATTTTTAACAAAAATCCCTCACTTAACCTATGAATTTATTTAGTAACAACCCTTATATTTAATGAAAATGTCATATTTGTTTGCGAATGTGGATTTATACAATTTTATCTTGAGGACATAATTGGGATACAATCAATTTTTTGTATCCTAATTATGGATTTATATTATTTGTATTTTCTTTTTAGAATTTATTCAATTTTATACATACATACATAACAAATTGGAAAAATTCAACACAAAGAAAAATATTTTTTCAATTTTTATTACCTAGTAATAATACTTGGTGGATCCAAATTATTCAAAAATCAAAGATAAATCTGAGAGAATATTTCAATGACATCTAACGACTACCAATCAACTGTAAAGTAAGCAATAATTCTAACACATGTTCCATTTGTAATATTCCCATCTAGCCTACGTGGCATAACTATTTTCTTAACATAAAGTAAATTATTTAAATCTTGATTTGTTGATACGATGAAGAATTTAGTGTCCAATATGAAGAAAGCTACAATAGAGTAATCAAAATTATATTATGTTTTAATTTAATTATCACACAACATTCACAATTAACATTTGTTAATATTTTTTTATTGAATGTGTAAATATAAGTGAAAGTTGTATTTTTCAAACTTTATACACATTTTATAAAATTTTGTTTAATACTAAAAATATATCTTTTTTACTATTATTAATATTAATGTATTTAATTATAAATACAAATATTAAAACTACAATAAGCTTTATAAAACTATTATTTTTATTATTAATAAAATAAATTTAAAATAGTCTTAATAAAAGATAGTTTAACATGCTTATGACCACATGTAACAATGGTGTTATGTTCTTCCAAATGGTTTTGGTTGAAGTTTGTTATGAGAATTTAGTTAATATACACTACAACTCTTTTTGCAAAATTGTAATACAATAGAATTGCAATGCAGTACAGTTGTTAAAGAATATCTAAGATAGTGTAGGAACGAGTTTCAAATCTAGGTTATGAGTTTTTGATTAAGGTGAAGCTTCCTATGAGAGTTTAGCCAACATAGGCTCCAACTCTTCTTGGAAAATTGCAATGTAATAGAATTGCAATGTAATCCACTTGTTAAAGAATAACTAAGATAGTGCACGAATGAGTTTCAAATTAAGGTTTTGAATTTTAAATTAAGGTTTAATTAAAAATAGCGAAATTAGTTCGAAATTTAGGTTTTGAGTTTTAAATTAAGATTTAATTAAAAAGAACCAAGGTGCATACTTATCTTATAAAGATGGAAGTAAACAACTCTTTGCTATAAGTGATTGAAGATTTTGTATAAAAAAGGTTTGGTTTCTTGGAATATTACAATAATAATACATTAATAAATTTTATATTAAGAATACAAATATTAAAAAATATAATTAATTAAAATAATAAGTACTAAGAATCTATAATTCCACCATATAATATTAACTAATATATGAAATCATGCTCAATAAATCTATTATTAGTAAA
>APFE031137226.1:19163-31936 GCA_000404065.3 Pinus taeda | reverse complement strand
GAAAAAGAAAGACTTTAAATGAAAGGGAAAGAACCGTTTTCAAAAAAAGAAGAAAACCACAGAAGGCCTAGGAAAAATGGGTTGGTAGACACAAAAAGTGGAAAGCCGCTGAAATTTACTTGGAATAAAAGTTATAAAATAAAATCACCCAGAAATAAATGGGGTTATTGATTTTGGAAGCATGAAAAATCTTAACTCAGGGGGAACTCGTGGAATCAATTCATGGTTATAAGGAGTGTAATCCACTCTTGAGTAATTTCTTTAGTAAGTCAATTTCGATTAGAGTTAAAGTTTGAAGAGCATTTTTATTTTGATAATTTTTTTAATATGTTAATTTTTTAGGTATGAAGAAAGGTATTTTAAAGGTGTGAAATTGATGAATTTGAACAATAGAAAATGATTATTGATATGTTGGGAACTTATAAAATCTATACAAATTGTAAGTAGAAAAAATCTATTATGTTGAGGAAGTGAGGTTATATGTAAAAGACTATAAATGAGTAAAATTGTAGACATTAAACGAGTTTGCTATTAACATGTGAGTCAATAAAGATTCTTTAGGGGCAAAGTAATTTTTAATAGGAAATAATATATATATACATATATATACACGCTCATTCTGGATAGGAACGATAAAGCATACATAACTACATGCACTTTCTCTTCCAATGGAAAAAAAATGAGTATTTCCACTTGCACCAACCAACCACTGATATCAAAAAGAATATACCTATAAAGAGATATGTATGATGCAATAATGGTGCTAACTTGGAGTAGCACACAAAATCTTGGCAATAGAGGCACATAAACTAGGGAGGATGGAAACCATTATTAATACATGCTAAATATTAATCAAACATAAAGAAAGGTGACCCTTTTATGACCAAGTGTGTCCCCCGACTCTGTAAAAGGACACCGAGTCTAATTATTAAAATTATGTAGACTTTGTTGTAGGTAGTGGAGGTTACCCTAGCTTTTTAGATGGTAAATAAGTCCACAAGTTTATGAAAAAAAATATCGTTGACAGTTGGAATTGTTTTGAAACGAAGAAACAGGAGTTGAATAGTTTTGAAAGGAAGAAACAAGTGTCGAATAGGGGTTTTCCCTTATTATGTAATAGTAGTACTAAAATAAAAACGAATTCAATATTTTATAGCCGTGGTATGGTGCTTAAACTACCTATGACAACATAGGGTGAGGGTGCATATGAAATCTTACAACCAACAATTAAAAGTTAAGAAACTAAAAAGTACAATACATTTAAGGGATACTCACCACTTCCTAACTGTAATTTAAGGCCTTATGAAAAATAAATCCAATCAATGTCATAGTAAGAAGCACTCAGACAATGATTTATAGTATATTTAGTATAGTATAATTTTCTATGTAGAGATAATACTTTTTAAGAAATATTGTTGGTACAAATGCATGGGAAAAGAAATATTTCTAGCCATCAAAAGTCCCAAAATTTTGTTTTCATCCTTATGGAATAAGAATATTACGTATACATAGACTCTTATCACATGGCATATACAATGAGACTTTCCACATCTTGACATGAGGAAACAATAAGTCTATTTGTGTTCTGGCTTTTACAGTGCTGGTGTAAGCAAGAAATGACATTAATGATTTACCTGCTTTTTTCACCAATGAACTTGATTTTGTGAATAAAATTGTAACATTAGTACCATTTGATGATGTGATTCTTGAAGACATTTGTATTTTGGCAATATTGGCATTGGGCGCCATCTATTAGGACAACTCTTGTCGGTCAACAATTTTAAATGTCATCACATTAGGAGGACATCATGGCATCTTACCTAGTCTAATGTAGAAGTAAATAAGTTATATTTCTAGTGAATCATCCTATTGTTCGATATATTTACTAGAAGCACTGATTTCTCTTGTAACAGTTCTAGTTTCTTCTTCTTTTGGCTTCACTGCTTTATGTGATGTGGGTTTACTGCCAACTTTGCTCCCTCTTCTCAAAGATTTGGATCCACAACATATACACTTGGTAACAACTATTGTGCATGTTCTTGAGCCTTTTATGTACTATTGTAATCCTAATGAAACATCATTTAGGGATATAGGAGGCTTTCACAATAGCATAGCATGCTTGAAGCTTGAATTCTACAATTTTGAAGAGAAAGGAAGTAGAGTGGACAATCACAATCAGGTTCCAACAGAAATTCTCCTTAGAAGAATGTTGTTAGGTCAGAGGCAATGCAAATTTCTCAACCCAACACATTTGTTCCTTATCATAGAAGACTTATTATGAAGGCTTTCCTTGGGCTCTATCTCTTGGTACATATGCTCCTAGAAATATTATATGGCTATATGATCTGAAGAGAGTTCTTTTCCATTTTTCTTGTGCACTATATTGATAAGATAAGATGACTTTGGTGGTGTGGTATTTTCACTTGCAACTATAGTCACAAGTGATATTATTCATACATATCCAACTTGATATTATATGCTATATTTTATTGGTCTGCCTAATGATTTCTTAGATGCCATCATGGTTGGAGCCATCTCTTCTGCAGACGTAGCAACTTGTATACCACAATGATTATATTATTTGTGTCTTAATAACCTCATATGTCAAGTTATTAATGATTGTGGTGCTCTAAGATCTTTTGTGAATTTTTTTACTTCAAAAGCCTACTTACGAGCTTTGGTAGGTGACACTCCTAGGTCCTTATCATCTACCTTGTATGAGCTAATACAACATGGTGCTTCTTTGAGAGGGCATGGGGTGTATGTATTTATTTAAATCTAAAATACTATTGCAAAAATTGGATTTGGTACTAAAGTGTCTTCCCTATTACAAGAATATTCTAGATTTTATATGTTTATTCCCATGGAGACTGATTTGGAACAAAAAAAATTATTTCAATAGATGGAGATGAATCATTAAGGGTGACATCCGAGTTAGGGGTTGATACTTCTGCTAAAAATTTGCCTTCAAAAATGGAATCCTTTCTCCCCGATTATATAATAAATGTTACATGTCTCTTAGAGAATATTTTTCATTACAGATACATGGATGTTTGTTGAGAAAAAGGGAATCAACTCTATGCTACAAATATTTGATTTACCCCTTTTACCATTTTCATTTGCAGGTGGCCATAATATTGTTGTTTCATTTAAAATAAGATTCACCATAGCACTCATGTCCTCTCACAAGTGTTGTTCTTACTACTTTTGAGAGAACACATTAAACCTACAAATGAACTCATGGATTTGTTAGCTCGAACAAGCTGGCAGATATTGAGGTATCACAACACGTGATAATTTTGAGATGCCTTTCAATTATACATGGTTTTTTATCTTTTTCAACACATATAGTAAAAATAATAGCAACAATGATCCCTGAAATTGGTTCTAGGGATGCAGATATACTGAAGGACGCAGGGATGGTGTACATAGAAATAGTTTGGTAGATATATCTTGTGAGTGACTCAAAATTAGACGTGAGTAAAGAGGTTGAACAAGGACATACAACTGGAAATGTCGCACAAAATGTAGTAGGTATAGAAGCTGAAACTAACACAGTTTCAATTTTTCAGCATGTGAACCCAGTGTCTATGAAGAATGTACTTGTTTCTCATTGTTCCATTGAACCTAAATATCTTTTTTTTATACAAACAAGAATTCATCACTATAAAAAATAGACCATGTTATCGAAGGGATTTTAAGAATCTGTCTTGGTCAACTTGGGTGACATGTAGATGCATCATAGGTTGACATTGGAGGCTTTGTAAGTTCATGAGAAACATATCAATCCGAGGAAATTAAAAGGATGTCACTTGATCTCTTAGAATTTGACACTAAATAATGTTGTGTCTGCAACGTAATCATCTTGTGTGACTCTTGTGAAGGTTTTGGTAGTGCCCGATCAACATCGTGATGATATAGGATCACTTATTGCAACAACCAAGAGTGTGGTGGTTTCTCTTACCAAACATTTTCATGATAGTCTTGAAGTGGAGGATAAGTGTAGCTCATCTAAGTTTGAGTCATCACTTTATTCAAAGGGTCACTACCAGGAATATTGTGGATGACATGACGATAATTATATATGACAACCATAAGTAAATGTGTGATACAACAATGGTGAATTATTTCTATGCTCATGGTACAATTAAAAGTATTTTTGACTACTTTTGAATCAACATTTAATTTATTGTGGACAATACCATTATGTTACATCAAGGAATGGAAATATTTTTTTTAAAGGTATTGAAAATTACAAGCAAGAGCATGCACCTTGGTTGTTAGAGATATATGAAACTATTGCAGGATTTTTGGGTACCTTGTCAATACTTCTTTGCTATTAATTGTGCCCTATGCATCACAATAGTTAGTGCAACATGTTTTTGGAGACTCTATCACTGTTCCAAGGGATTTAGAGGCTTTTGTTTGTACCCTACAAGCTTAAGTTCTCAATGGTGTTCTACCTATATAGAGCAATCCAATGTTTTGTCGTTGTAGTCTATCCTTAATTACCTTTACCCATGTATACATGACCATATGTGATGTTAAAGGAAGCAAAAAAGGTATTCTTGGAAGCAGAGGTCAATGTTTTACAGGTCATCCACTTGATGAGGTTTTCATTTCTATGATTATTAACATGGTATTTCCAAGGTCCAGTGCAAAGGAAGCATTGGCACATGTTGAAATAAATAACATTCAAATGGATATAGAGTGGTTCTTCCCAAGAAATTAAAAGGATGTGACTTGGTCTCCTGGACTTTGACACTAAATAATGTTGTATCTGCAATGTGATCATCTTGTGTGATTCTTGCAAAGGTTTTGGTAGTGCCCAATGAGCATTGTGACTATATAGGATTTCTTACTGAAACAACCAAAAGTGTGGTGGTTTCTCTTGCCAAAAAATTTCATGACAGCCTTGATGTGCATGATAATTGTACCTCATCTGAGTTCGATTCATCACTTTCTTCAAAGTGTCACTACTTGGAAAGTTCTGGATGACATGACAGTATTTATATAATACAACCATA
This sequence comes from Pinus taeda, assembly GCA_000404065.3. NCBI lineage: Eukaryota > Viridiplantae > Streptophyta > Pinopsida > Pinales > Pinaceae > Pinus > Pinus taeda. The sequence continues at coordinate 26,909 of APFE031137226.1, read as the reverse complement.
AGTGAATGTGTGATACAACAATGGTGAATTATTTTTATGTTCATGGTACAGTTAAAATTCACTTCAACTACTTTTGAAGAAATCGGTCATTGATTGTGGATAGTACCATTATGTCACAGTAAGGAATGGAAACAAAAAATGATAAAGGTATTGAAAATGACAAGAAATATCATGCACATTCGCTGTTAGAGAAATGTGAAGCTATTGAAGGTTTTTGGAGCACCTTGCGATTTCCTCTATGTTGTTAACAATGCCCTATGCATCACAACTATTAGTGCAAATAGTTTTCAGAGGCCCTATCACTATTCCAAGGGATTCATAGGTTTTTCTTTGCACCCTACAAGCTCAAGTTCTCAATGTTGTTCTACCTATCTAGAGAAATCCAATGTTTTGTCATTGCAGTCCATATTTGATTAACTTTGTTTTTTCCATTATTACCCATGTATACACTACCATATATGATGTTAAAGTAAGAAAAAATGGTATTCCTGGGAGCACAGATCAATTTTTTACAGCTCATCCACTTGGGAGGATGTGATTTCTATGATGTTTGACATGGTATTTCCAGGGTCTAGTGCAAAGGAAGCATTGAAGTGTGTTGAAACAAATAACATTGAATTGGCTATGGATTTGTTCTTTAGTCATCCTGAGGAGCCAACACAAGAATATGATGAAATTTCCCAAGACCTTTCCTTGTGACTGGGTAATTCTAAGGCTCCTAAAGACAATGCCAGTGAAAAAGGAAAGTAGGTTTATTTTCATGTGAAACCTCTAGAAAATACTCCCGTTGAGGATATCTTAACTACATGTATGAATCTGTTGCAAGGTATAGATGAAAAATTATTTTAGTTTCTTGATTTTATGGGGGGAAATGACATTGGCATTGCTGATGTTGAGGTATATGTCGTATAAATATTTTATAGTATACTTTAGTTTATATTCAAGTATTCATCATCGGCATGTCTTATAGTCTGCATTGTATCGTCTTTCATTTTCAAGAGAGGAACTCAATATTGATGGTAAGAAGCAAGAATTGAAGAAAGAGGAGACCAATAACACTAGAGAAAAAAATGAAAAATGAGAGAGAGAAGAGAACCAGTCTAGTGATACCCTTAGAGCCAATATATTGTGTAAGACACACGCATAGAGATTGATGATCAATTCCTAAGAGTTGGTTAATTCGCTTGTAATGCGTTGAAAACATAGCGATAATGTTTTGTAATGATGAAAAAAAAATTCATGTGTAAATTGTAGTCCGAACAATATTAAGTTGGAAACTCATATTGTAATACTTGACATTTTATATAATAAATTTATGTGGTTGGAATTTTTTTATTTGCACTAGATATCATTTAGTCTTGTAATTAATATATGTAACTTTTTGTTATCCTATTATATGAATATGTACATTGAATGATTTTTTTTTTTTTTTAGTCGCAAAATCAGACTAATTAATTTATGTTGATTAATAATGAACACATAAAATCAATCTAAAGCTACTAAATTAGTAGTTTTCATTGATTAATCATGAACACAAATAAAATGAGTATATGGCTAAGTTAGCCGTTTATAATGATTATGAATGAAATTAAATGGAATGAATATAAACTACTAAATCATTTATATAATGAATATGAAATTAACAAAAAAATTAATACTACAAATGATAAATAATTTTTGCATATATATGACTATTTGTAGCTAACATATAGTATCCTATAACACAACTAAAATTCAATCATATTTCTTTGGACATTAATTCGTTTCACAGGATGAGTAAAATTTGCATATATATGACTATTAGTAGATAATTTAGAGTGTCTTATAGCGCAACCACCATTTTGGCCATATTTAGTAATAATTTTGGTCATTAATTTAGTCATTGATTTAGTCATTATTTGTCACCATTAATATATGATAAAATTGAGAAAAAATATTAATGAATAAGCTAAAAATGACTAAATTTGGTCATGTTAAAAGATCCTGTAAAATTAGCTATTGTTGGTCACCAACTGAAAAATAGTCGTTTATATGCAAATTTTAGTCCTTTTTCTAGTAACTAATTCATCATTTTGTACTAGTGTTTATTTATCAACTCCAGTAACTTCTCTATACCTAGGTCCATGAAGATATTGAGAAAGTTGTAAATCATCAAATCAATCATGCAATCCTCTCATGTTGCCTCAATGCATGGAACATCTCTTCAACGTGCTCTACCAAGTTTAATTCATATCCACTACTCCTATCCTTTGTAAATTCACTCCACTCTTGATCTCCACATATATGAAAAACTTGTGATGTCCAAGCCTTCATGACTAAACCAAACCACTGTGCAATTGTCCTAAACCAGTGTCTCATTACAAATGCAAGCCACCTTGCCCAACTCCACTATTGGATCTTACAGATGATGTCTCCAATCTCATCCCCACCTACCAAGTCTACCATAAAGGGACCCATAATCCCTTTGAATTAAGGGTGAACTTGATCCATCTCAGTCACTTGATCCAAGATCATCAACAACTAAAATATCATCTTAGACCACACTCAACCATCTAAAGGCTCTCCTGGTCAAAACCACAAATCCATCAATTTTTCATCTCAGGCTCCTCAACCCAAGGCATCATCATCCCATCAAGATCTCACCCTAGCTAACTCCCATCTCCATCAATGTGTCTCCAATCCCATGAACCATTTACCCCATTAGGTCACCAAGTCCTCATCTTGGATCATAGTTAAATCTAGATGAAGAACATTCAACTAATAATCGCGATGATTTTTTATCTCAACTATGGCATCCTTATGTCTCAAGCGCTCTCATCCAAATGGCCTCAATCCTCAAGTGATGATGAAAACTTGGCCAATATATATCATGGCCAACTATAACTCATCCTTTGTAAATATTTCTCATCCACCATCCTTATCTAAGGCATTAGCCCATCCACCCTTAGGTTGAGTACCTATTGGAAAACCTCTGCATCAATCTATGTTATATTACTCAGAAATGAATGAGAAATCATTTTAATTAAGAATGTTCACCAACTCTCACAACCATCACCATGATTGTCATTCCCTCCAAAGTCTTTGAGTGGTCCATGCTTTAATCTATCCTGCGAGATCCATGGTACCCTCATCCTGGTGCTAGAAAGTCTCATCATCACAAATCGATGAAAAATGTTGGGATCTTCACTAACCCATTTGAACACACATCTTGTCTCGTCAAAAAACCATTTGAGTCAGCATACCCAACCCTCCTCTACCATAATTGTGTGCATCTTGCTTAGATCTCTCCGTTAATACCAACTCCTTTGGTTAAGAGCTCTACTACTATTTCCTGGTCATCTCGTGCTCTAATAGAAACTTCAAGTTGTTTAAGGGAACACCATTTCTTCTACTTTTGCTTTAAAACTAACTCTATTTTTGAAGAGCTCTACTATTGTTGTCCGGCTATCGCCTGCTCTAGTACCAGCTTTAAGTTGGTGAAGAGCAAACCACTTCTTTTTCTCTTGTATAGATTGAAGGTTTTTCTCTCTTTCTCCCTTTCTCTAAAATTTCTTTCATCATATTGACTAAAAAAAATATAACTTTTAATTAAAATGAAAGAATGTATTATCTTAAGATAATAAAAATTAGGAATTGATGTGTTGAAATAAGAAAAAAAAGAGTATTGTGAATTATGAAGGAGTCACTCTTATATAAATTGGAGGTCCTTATGTTTCTCTTGTCTTATTATTTCCCTTCAACATTCTTTCCATCACATTGACTTTAAAATTTTTATACTTTTTAATAAAAATGTAGTGCTTTGTGATTTTAAGATGAGAAAAAGTAGTAATTGATGCATTGACATGAGAAAAAGTGAAGTATTGTGGGTTTTCATTAGTCAAAGGTTGAATGTAATAATGAGAGTTCCACTAGCCATTGTACCTCCTTCACAAGGGAAAACCATTAACTCACACAATGAAAACATTGAGTAACACATTCCATTGGTCCATGTTATTTAGATGATGAATACGAATGTTAAGAAATAATCTTTAAAATCAATACGATTTATAATTTTAAAAGGTATGTTTTTCATTGTCAGTATTAGCCCTTAATCCTTCCATTACATTTTTTTCTCCCCCTTAAGAGCGAGGACTATGAAAAACCTAGGGGCTTTGCATGGTTATAAGGAGTGCTTGGTGCACCATGTCCTCTAAATCGTTCAACATTGACATGATTCACAACTTCCTCATGTAGCACAATGTTAGTTCACACAAGTTATGCCTCTACTTATTCCCTTAGTTAAGTGTTAGTAGAATATTGACTTAACTATTTTTCTTCTTTAATAATGTGCAATATAAGTATATACATGCAACATCATCATCAACACATATACAATAAATATATATAGGGCAGGAAACACTTAGCTTAACTCCTGCAAAATATTCTCATATAATAACAATATAGTATACAAAGTACAAGTCGTGGCACTTGGCAAATTATGAAAACCTGACAACCTTAATGTGTGCAATGTCTCGATCGCAAGTCATTGCAAGAAAATTCTAAGTACAATTCGCAAGTCCCTCTCCTGCAATCCTCTACCAAATGAGAACCTTTGTACAAAAATGCTACTCCTTACAAAACCTTATGTTTTGGTGTAGTGGAAACCCCAAATTGGGCCCAAACACTAAATTTTATATCCACCTAACCAAACTCCAAATGTTTATCATAGTCACCCAACTTGTGATATCACATGGTCTCTTGGCATGATCCATCTCTTTGATGGTCTCATGCATTATCTCTCTACGATATCACTACACACACCAACACTATCTCACAAAGATACAAAAATATACATAATAAGCCCTAGCCCACACACCCCCAAGTACACCCTAACTTCAAGTCCTTTTATCAAGTCTTACTCACTTACTCCACATGACTTGCAGTTATTACAAGGCTCGATCACATGCCTACAACATAATAATTTTATGCTTTGGATCACATGACCCACCTGAATCCTCGCACGAATTTCCAAGCCCACTCACACAACTCACCCCACTGGCTTATATGGTTGACCCAATTACTCATACAAATTTCTTATCCTATTCCGAAAACTCACTTGGCCCACTTATACAACTCATCTAACTACTCACAAGACTTACGTGGGCCACTTGTATGAGTACTCACATAGCCTGCTTACACAACTTGCCTAGTCCACTCGCACAACTCACCTCACCCAACTGTGTGACTGCTTGTTTGAACCACCTAAGTGATTTCTCACACAGCTCGCTTGACCCTCTCACACAATTGGCCCAATCATGTTATCTGAAGTCTACCTTCACTACAAACCTACCAAAAATAAATGACCATCATCCATTTATGGATGCCTCCTCTCAAACGGACTCTCATATATATACGTGTAATTTGTTCTAGTCCATTGTGTTCGTCTGACCTAGCACAATTAATTTCATTTTTAACCAACTAATCAATTACTCTACTCTTATAATGGAATGAAAAAAAATAATTAATAAAATTTTAATGATGTGAATCAATTTAAAAAAATATTCAATGATGTCATTTAACCTAGAATGTAATTATGCTAATAGGTTTGTATGAGAATTTAATTATGATATTTGGCCTATGTGATGTAGCAACTACATTCATGAGGTTAATGAATGATATATCGTGAAATTTTATAAGTTGATTTTTTATTATTTATTTCGATGATTTACTAGTATACATTGCGACATAGGAGGAGCACCTATCACATTTGATGCACGTGATAGAAACTTTAAAGAAGCATTAATTGTTGGTGCATCTAAGTATGTTTTTTCACAATAATGTTTTATGCATTTGGGATATCTGATAGGTGGAGGAGATTTGAAGATAGATACTTCGAAGTGGAGGTCATCATGAAGTCGTTGGTAAGGTTTACTAAAAAAATTTCAAGATAGGATTTTGGTTGAGGAAGCGTAGTAATTGAAGCAATTTATACACTCGTTTTTAGAAGTAGAAACATCAATCCCCACCATAATTTCAAGTGGAAATATTTTTCAATGGGGAAAGTGCTGGTGAAGAGCATTTGAATTGTTAAAGAAAACCAATCAAGCATTGGTTATAACATTACCAAACTTACATTACCCCTTCGAAGTGGATGCATAAGCATGTGGGCATGCTATGGGAGAAATCTTGATGCTAATTAATTGAATTGAAAAAAAATATGAAATTCATACAAATAAAAATATAAAATTAAATCAAGAACCCACCATAATAATACTAAAAATATCTAAGAAAGAATAAATCAATATATATCTAGTTTAATAAGATTAAAACAAGAACTAAACATACTAATATCAAAAATATCTAATAAATGAATAAATCAACGTAGATCTATTTTAACATAGATCTTTCATACACTCATCAATTATGTTTTTATTTTCTTTAAGTCCCTCTCATTTCTAAATAAATCTTGGACTAAAATAAATCTTTGTTAACACATATATAAACCCAATTAACAAAGCACCAAAACCCAAGTAGGTCGCAACAAAATAGTCCTACCACTACATTTTGTCCTACTTAAAAACAAGCATTGTTCAATTTGACTTTTGAATGGACACACACTTGATAAATGGTGGAAGTTTCATGATAATAGCTTCACACATAGATGAAGTGATTTTATCATCATAAGAAACAACTAGATGATTTAGAGTCCTTAATGAAATACATGAAAACTCAATTTTATCACCATAAGCAACAACTAGGTGATTCAGAGTCCTTAATGAAGTTTTCCTTATTGCACATGACAGCTGACATCAATTAGGAGAGCCAGAAATAATAGAAAATTCCTAACATAATTATAAATAATGAATAGTGATTAAGTATATTTATGAAATCCAAAAATTTGGGATGTCAACATTTTGTCTTCTTATTATTATCATGTATGCAAGTGATTGTGGTCATGAAAAGGAAAAACAATCAAAAGTAGTTTTAAGGTACAATAAAATTATTCTCAGGATAAATTTTAAGAAGGAATCATATACAAGAGTATTTTAGTATAAAATAAAGTATTCATATTCATTTGTGTGCCTTTATATTTGGTGTCTAGCGCATAACAATGCAATCTAAGGTAGTTCTATTTATTTTGTAGCTAGAGATGCAAAAAAATTGAAATGAGAATTGAGCTCATTGTTTAAATCATGTCTATAAACGACTATGATCATATATGCCAATTAAGCTTCCTGAAACCAACTAAATTGCATTATTGCTTATTACATTGTATGAAATGAGTTATAGATGTTATGTAAAAAATTATTAGTGGAGACCCTACTACAAATGCAATAAGTTTGGGTTGTCAATTACATCAAAAGTATTGTGGAGATTCCCTATAGATTAGAGTAGTTGAAAAGTATATTTTTTTACATATTTTCCACAAATTGAGGAATAAAATCTAGAGTGGGGTCATAAAGGAGATAATTCATGCCCTAAATGGGTGTATTTTTAATCCAATTTTTTATTAAAAAGAGTTTGGTAAAATGGTAAAAGTTCAAGGATAGGGTGTGATAGCCTTCTTGGGATATTTCTTGTTATATGGATGTGATGTGGAATGCATCAAACTATGGGTAGAGATAATGTAACCCTTGAGCGGTTTAGTTGACCATTATTGTTCTCAAAATAACAATAAATCAACTCTATTGTGGACATGGGTAGCGTGAAAATATATTTGTTTGTATATGTCAAATACATGATGGTACAAGTGAAAAGGAAATATTT
>APFE031137226.1:1764-18520 GCA_000404065.3 Pinus taeda | reverse complement strand
GTAAAATATATATATATACAATAAATTTATATATGTAGTGGCATTAGTTTCTTCTAGATGTTACAAATGCATAAATTAGCAATACAATAATTGAAAGGAATATATTTCCAACCTAAATTTAAAACTCAAGTTTGACGTCATCCTGATCTTGAGTTGCAAATCACATTATATTAGGGCATAGGTTAACTTATAGTTGAAATGACATTTTTCACTAGAATTTGGGATTTAATATCAAGTAAGATTTGTTTGTTTAAAATATATACATGGATTGAGTTACCTGAAAAACCATTGGGCATTAGAATTATATACATTAAAAAACTTAAAATCACGCTTTTAAAAATATTTATCAAACTTCGGTTAAACCTAACTAGAAGCAATACCTGAAAAAGTCATTTTCCTCTATTAATTATAAAACACATTAAATTTAATCTAGAATTCAAAAAGGGTAAAATATAATTTCGAAGTAAAAAAATTTTGAGTTTCAATTATATTAAATGTGTTATGATAGAAATAGAGAAATATAATGATGATTACTACTTCTTTGATAACCTTGTAATATTAATCGTTGACAACCAAAAGCATAAGACCAGAAAGGGCCTGTGCCAATATTACATAAAATACTTTGAAGTGATGTGGAGAGAATTTCATGAAACATATCTCATGCTTTTCTTTATAGACATTGTGGTAAATTGTGATCCGCTCATTTAACGGTCGATCACACGTTTTTTAGATACCTGATTGAGGGAATCTTTAAACAAATATATATGGGTGTCTTTAAATGAATAGTTAGAAGTTTTTTTGTTCACATACTCTTTTTCTATCATCTGCACTTGCAACAATTCTTTTTGCGTATGTCAATGTTTGTGTATGTCAGTGTTTGGATTTGACTTTTTATGACTGGAATTGTTTTTGTTGAAAATGGCAACAAGAAATGCTAAAAATAGAAGTGATAAAAATAGAACTTCTATAAATACCAGTTCAAGTACCAGCATTGGACTAAGCAACAAGGAATTAAAAATGGAAGTGCTAAAAATAACATTGCTATTGTTAGCAGTTTGGGATGGATTCCTATTTTAGTCAGTCCCTATACTAAAATAGTGAAGTAAAATTTGAATTTGATCTTAGCAACAGTTTGTAAAATAATTAATTAATTCATCTTGAGTTAATTAGTTAAGAAAAATCAAACTTGAATTCTATGTGTGGACATGCAATAGTTTCTCCATTAATTGAGGAATTTATCCATCAGTTAAAGGATAAGGATGATTTGTAATTATGAGTTGTAATTAGTTGGCTCAGTTAACTGAGCCAAGTCCAGTTAGATTAATTCAAACAGTTTGTTGAATTAATTGTAAGTTCAGTTAGTTAATACTTGCATGCATGTAACTATTGCACTTCAGATAACTGAATATTCTCTCATGAATAACTCATGCATGTCAGTTCAAAGAAAGACCTAGCTGAGATCAGAGGAGGGACAATGTACTATCAGTTAGATGGATTTTCCTATAAAGGAAACTCATCCATGGAGAAGGATTTATCTCTTTTAGGATTGCATAGTTAGAGCAGAGGTTACAGTGAGTGTGATGAGGCCAATTCACACATGTGACGTCACTGGACCCCAAGAAAAATTGTGCAAGGGAATAGGAGGCTTGGAGGGCAGAGGAGAAGGTTTGTCAGAAGCCTTTGACTGTCTATGAGTAGATGTTTGATTGCAGAGAGAGAAGGATAGCTTGTGATTTGATTCTTTTTGTAATCTAACCATATTTCCACTTGTATGATAATATAGAGTTGTGGTTTTAGGCTGAGGATTTCCCCATGATATTTCTTCTCTGTTATGTTTGATTGATTTCTCATTCCCAGTTATATGTGTTCTCTTGATCTTGCTCAATTCTATTAAGCTTCCACAAAGTGTTGTAGAAGTAGATCTTGTACTATGTTTTAGGATACTACATAATCTATTGATCTATAGTGGTAATTTTTACATGGTATCAGAGCAAAGGTGATCAAAGGAGAAGAACAATATACAAGAAGGGAGAAGTTCGAGGTTTATAGTTCCTGAATATAGAAATCAAGTCCTTATCACATCTTAATTTCACCAATGGCGTTCAGTGGTTAAAGACTCAAGTACGCCCTTGATGGTAGCTCGAATTATGTAGCCTAGAAGGATCACATGGAGGCATTATTAGAGGATAATGGCCTAAAGAACTTCATTAAGCAAGAAATCCCCAAGTCGACTGATGCTACTCAACTAGCGGAATGGAAGAAATGTGTGGCTAGAGCAAGGAGAATCCTCCTAGAGGGAGCTCGAGACCACATTGTCTCGAGCCTCTATGGGAAGGAGACACTATTTTCAATGTGGAAAACATTGAAATATTTATATCAGAACAGTAGCGATTAGAGGAAGTTGGCGCTAAAATACAAGCTTCCTAAGCTCAAGTGTAAAAGGGGCAACATGATCTCTACATATCTAAACACGCTCAACACATGTAGGGATGAGCTTGGAAGTGTAGGGATCATGACAGGTGATGATGACATGGTGAGTCATGCACTCCTCGATCTTCCTAAGAGCTGTCATAGCTACCAAGACTTGGTTAATGGAAGAGAAAAACTAACAAATTGGGAATGACTTTGGTCAGATCTGATGTGGGAGGAGATAAGAAGAAGCACTAGAGATGGTTCTTCATCCATGGAGGATAAAGAAAATTGCGCCTTAGCGAGTAAGGAAAAGAAAGGGGAGGAGAAGGATTCTCATTCCGATTTGAGTTCTTCTCATGGTGGGAAGAAGTTTGAAAAATTGAAAATATGATGCTTTCGTGTTCATGAGGTTGGCCATTCTGTTACAAATTGTCCACTAAAGAAATCCAAGAAGGGATCCTTGGAAGGATCAGAAGGTGAGGCTCTTGCCTCATCGTTCGAGTTGGATACCACACTCTTCACATGCATGGTTTCATCCCTGGTGGTAAGTGGTTGGTTTCTTGACAGTGGAGATTCTTTCCACATGACCAGCGAAAAGAGTTTGTTCAGTACCTTGGAGGAGAAAGATCTCCAAATACTCATAGAGATGGGTAATGATGAAAATTATAGTGTGTTAGGTGTAGGAAAAGTTATTTTTCAGAGAGAGAATGGAGCTCGCATTACCTTGATAGATGTAAAGTATGTATTAGGACTAAAGAAAAACTTGGTGTCGATCGTGATGTTGGAGGATAGAGGCTATGATGTATTCTTCAGTAAGGGAAAGGCTTTCCTTAGACACAACACCACAAGACAGGTGAAGTAGATTAGTTCATGAGTCAATAACCTATATGCTCTTAAGGTTCAAGATGCATGCAAGGCCTTGAGGAGCAAGGCTACTGATGGAGACTTGGTGGTTGAGAGGGAGAGTACATTACCTCTCAACATGCAGCCACAGGAGAAGTCTCAAATGATTATGAAGGAGCCACAGTTGGTGAAGCAGATTCAAGAGGTTGTGGAGTAGCCACAACTGGAGAAGGTGAGGGGAGATCAAGTGGAGGCATCCACTCATGCAAAGACCTCCAGTAGGGGAAAATTTTGAGCCAGGTGGGTAGAGGGATCACATGCATCCATACCTCCATGTAGGAGGTGGGGTGATGTAGAGTGATCGTCCCAAGGAGGCTGGAATAGGGGTAGGATCCTTGAGGCACCGAACCTCTTTGATTTGAATTTGGTACAGAAGCCCCGATGAAGAGTAGTGGGACTGGCTGAGTGGGTAGAGACAAATGCGGATGGAGCAATAGAGAGAGCAATAGTGCAAGAGTCCCAAGACACTACAAAGTTACCAGGCTCCAACAATGCGAAAGGCATAGGAGTGTTGCATAAGTGCAGGATGGCATAGAGAGGTGTGCAATTGTGTGAGACGCATGGAGTGTTGCTGCAGCTCAGAGGTCAGAGAAGGAGCACTTTTTAGCGGAAGAGGGAGTTTCAACATCAGAGTATGTTTCTAGCCCAATAGAGAGGTTAGTTGGGAGATTTTTTGTTTGTAGAGTTGTTGGAGCGTCCACACTTGGAAGAAGTGTTGAATGCAAAACATTCTAAAGGTTTAGGATCGGGTTCGAGTTAAAGCCTTTCTTTTTGAGAGGGAGCATTGAAAATGGAAACAAGAAATGATAGAAATAGAAGTGCTAAAAATAGCACTGCTATAAATAGCAGTTCAGGTACCAGTGCTGGACTAAACAACAAGGAATGAAAAATGGAAGTGCTAAAAATAGCATTGCTATTTTTAGCAGTTCGAGATGAATTCCTATTTTAGTTAGTCCCTATACTAAAATAGTGAAGTATAATTTGAATTTGTTCTTAGCAGCAATTTTTAAAATAATTAATTAATTCATCTTGAGTTAATTAGTTAAGGAAAATCAAACTTGAAGTCTATGTGGGGGCATGCAACAATTTCTCCATTAACTGAGGAATTTATCCATCAGTTAAAGGATAAGGATGAGATGTAACTATGAGATGTAATGAGTTGACTTAGTTAATTGAGTCAAGTCTAGTTAGATTAATTCAAATAGTTTGTTGAATTAATTGTAAGTTCAGTTAGTTAATGCTTGCATGCATGTAACTACTGAACTTCAGATAACTAAATATTTTCTCGTAAATAACTCATGCATGTTAGTTCAAAGAAATACCTAATTGAGATCAGAGGAGGGACAATGTACTATCAATTGGATGGATTTTTCCTATAAAGGAAACTGATCCGTGGAGAAGGATTTATCTCCTTAAAGATTGCACAGTTAGATCAGAGGTTACAATGAGTGTGATGATGCCAATTCATACATGTGACATCACTCGACCCCAAGAAAAATTGCGCAAGGATATAGGAGGCTTAGAGGGTAGAGGAGAAGGTTTATGAGAAGCCTTTGCTTGTCTATGAGCATCAGTTCGACTGTAGAGAGAGGAGGATAGCTTGTGAGCTGATTCTTTTTGTAATTTGAACATATTTCTACTTGTATGATAATACAGAGTTGGGGTTTTAGGCTGAGGCTTTCCCCGTGATATTTCTTTTGTGTTATGTGTGATTGATTTCTCATTCTCATTTATATGTGTTCTCTTGATCTTGCTCAATTTGACTAAGCTTCTGCAAAGTGTTGTAGAAGTAGATCTTGTATTGTGTTTTAGGATATTACATAAGCTATTGATCTACAATGGGAATTTCTATAGTTTTGACGTGTAGTTTTCTTTTAATTTTTATAATTGTGATATGACATACCTTTGGTTTCTTTGACTTGTTTGTTATTGGTTTTTTTGTACGTTTTAAAGACCTAATATCAATGTTTTGTTGATGAAACTTTATCCCATTCAGTAACAATATAAAGACATTGTCTCTTGGTGATATTCCAATAAGTTATTGGGAGACTATGAATCGATGCAACATATGAATTTCAAAGTGGAAAAGGGTCGCTACAGAATCCTTAATTATGTAGTAGCCCTATCTTATTTTTATTTGTATATTATAATGCCTTCATAACACTTTTTTTCATATGCTTGATTGAATTGTGTATATGCCCTAATATCTACATGTGGTATAAGTTAATCAATAGTAATTACCTAATCCATTATAAACTATGTGATAATTTGCACTTGATTTCTTTTACATTTGGTTTATTTTCCATATTTGAATATTTGTTATATCATGAACTTATTACATAAGACTTGGCTTAAATATATTACTGACTACAAAACTCATTTGCAATTATTGTGAGTTTGTATTCATGTGTAGTGATATTTCTTTTGAAAGTTTCATATCTGCAATCATGAGAAATGATGGTTCTTGGGCTAAGCGCTATTGCCTTCAAACTTTTATCATGGTTTTATGGGTGTTTTGGCGTTCTCTTCAGGTATGTTAATCCCGATTTGCACCAATTGTCTCAAATCACAAACACTCATATATGAAAACCATTAATGTCTCTATACCATATCTCTCGATTATCAACATTTGAGTTAATCCCTTGGGGTTTCAAGGTTACCAACACCTTGTTACTTCATTGTTCTTGTTCATATTTTTTACATTGTTATGTAAGTTAGGGTGATTTGACTCACTTGTTTCACATTTTCCCTCTTTGTTTCAGCTAATTCCTAACTGAAACCAGCTTCTATTCTAACCATGACACCCCTTATCCAGTTTAACGTCATTCGAGCTGAGATAGTAGAGGCATATCATGAATGTGTAGACTTGTTCCAATAGGTCAATTGTTGGGATTTACTTCAATTGTTTCATGATTATGGTAAAGGGTTTATTAGGGATTTTTCATCTTCTTTTGAAATGAAGAAAGCCATAGTTGGGGATCTAGATATGGTTACATATATTTATTTCATTGCAACAACTACTCATATCCCCTTTGAGAGAGAGAAATGGTCTAAAAATTGCACAATGTGTGACATTACCTAGAAACAACTTATCGTCAGTAAATATTGTGGATATCATGTGAAAGGTATGCCAATTTCCTCTTTGAAATCTAAATGGCATAATTTAGTGCTTTTGTTGCATTAATATGTGACTTGTAAAGGGTGACATAGTCTAGTTTTTATTTACCATAAAAGGAGGTTAATGGCATTTCTCGTCCATAAATTTAATTTTTCCTTTTATCTATATAAAATCCTAACTAAAATGTCATGCACATACCATTCACATCGAAAGAAGTCTAAAATATCACTCTTTCATCACAATTTGATCTATATTCTAGTTAGAAACCATTTGGAAAAGACAAGGGATGAATGAGATCATTTACTAGATCGAAATGGTTTTGAAAAACACCAATTACCCGAGTATTATAATTCCTCGGGCATTTGTACACATAACCCTTTAGTTACGATAATGTCATTCAATATATAATGATTGAGAAGAATCATTTCATGAAGAAAACCCTTTCATTTCGAATGATAATAATATTAAAATCCCCATACCTACTTGTGCTCGCTTAACTAGAAGCATTAATAAGGGTACTATTGTTTGTGATATGGAATTAAAATAGGAATTTAGGGATAAAAGAGAAGTGAAACACTCCAGGGTAAGTCTTTGGCCCAATATTGTACCCAAATAACCTGCACATGAAAACGTGATAATACAATGAGAACAAAACCCTCAATCTAAAGTTAATATTAAGCTAATTCGGAGGAAAGTTTCCTGAGCAAGGTGAAAGAGACAATAGAATAATCCTAGAAATGATGAATTTGTCCATATCGAGGCTCATTGCGAGGCTCATCCATTCCTCTTGTTATGATGACAGTCCTCCAATAGTCATCCATTTGAATGAGCATGGAATAAGAACATGTATTGGTACGAACAATACTTGCTCATTGTCCCGTGTCTTGAAAACTATTTTAATAATATTGTCCATGAAAATAAGGAAATCAAAACTTCAATTCAAGCTAAGGAAAGACATAGGGAAGATAAATCTTCTAGTACTAAAAAGGAATCTCAGTCTAAAGATACACATATTATTATCAGGTCATCGATGGTGAAAGTAGTTATATATTCTGATGTAGATGGTTATGATCTTGATAGGTAATGGCTTTATTATTATCCATGATCTGGATTTTTGAAGTTTTCAAGGTATGTATCTATTTTGATTGATTTTACTAAATTTTAAAAAGGGAAAATATAAAATACATGATTTTATAGTAGCCCTATCTTGTTGTCCCTATAAATGTCTAATAGAAGGCTTTTTGGTTGTAACAGATCATCCATATTCACCAAATAATGACCTTAGATTCCACAATGGAGGATAACTAAGCGATAAAGGAGAGAAGTCATGCCCTAATGATTACATTGTGCCATTTCCCTATTACGTCTATAGGCTTGTTTATTTGAGAATAGGATTCTCACACATTTAATTTAATTATTAATAATTATTAGGTGAATGGTAGAGGTTTAAGCTCCATGGAATATGCAAGAATAGTAGGGTTAAGATTTATCTCCAAGTTAATTATGTTCTTTTAATGAATTGATGTCAAATTGTTTAATTAAAGGAAACTTCATATCAACATGTATCATATTAGACATGTCATATTGATAAGCCATGGTATTGGCCCATAGTATCATAAGAAGAGCTATTTACTTGAGTTAAGAGTTTCCATGGTAAAGTGGGGATAAAAATTATAATAAATTTATAATCTAGTTAAATTTTATGATTATTTTTTATCTGGGTAATGTGAGATGTATAATGGGGAAAGTGTTATGATTCTTATCATGGGTTAATGTGTATACAAGTCATTTGAATTTATATGGTTGCACTAGTTAAAAAACATACGAGTAAAAGTTATTATTATGGGGTGTGTAGTCTTGTTGACTTGTTCTTATTATATGGTACTGATGTGAAATACAACATCAACCCATCCATAAAGACAATGTAAACTTTGATATTCTTAATAAGCATCACTTTATGTATAAATACAAAATTGTTCTCAAAATGACAACGAATCTACTCTATAGTGGACATGCATAGCATGCAAATCTATTTGTATACGTCAAGTACATAATCTATGGTATAGTGAAAAGGAATTATAAATATTAAAAAAAAAACATTTTTAATAGAAATTTACATGTTAGCATAATTATATAAATTAAATGACTAGTAAATGTAAATAATTATCAATACAAAATAAACATCAAAACATCTACTTCATAATACATCTTACGTTGTTAAAATTTTGAAAAATTATGAAATTAACCACCTTATTATTATTATTATTATTATTATAAGTTAAACATATATACATTTCAGAAAGCATGGAAGAAGATTTTTATCCATGAATATTTATATCCACTTTTTTTACGGAGTTTCTTAATCTATAAATAGGGTATGTTACAATAGCATGGACTAGAGCCATGGCTTCTTAATATCACATGCCGAAGGAAACATAAGGCATTCCATATGAAACTTGCTAATATGATATTTTGTTAATTAATCAATTTAACTAACTAAAAAGACAAAAAAAAACATAACTACCTTGCCCATAAATCTTAGTGTTTGACTTGTGTATAGTACTAATTTCTTTATAGAATATTTAATAATCCTACCATAAATGTAATAATAATTAATAATTAGATTAAAATTTTGGAATCCCTATTCTATTTTAAAAGAAACATGTTTATTTATATAATTAAGTTTGACTTAAATCTCAACTTTGAGTTTACTAAACACATTTGAATAGGTAAACATTAATTTAATATAAGAAACTTGTTAATTTTCAAATAAAAAATGCATATCAAACTTAAAAGTAAATCTATTACTATTAAAACCTAAATATAGACATGCTATATATTATTGAATATTGAAACCTAAATGAAAAAGTTTATGTATATTATTGAATACATAAATATGAAAGAGATAGAGAAATTGTTAATAGTAAAAAACATGGGACTGAAAAAAGCCTAAACTATGTGGATTACATAAAGTATGTAATGTTAAAATATAACTTCGAATCTAAAAACATAATTTTCAATTAAAAAAATAAATAAATTTTAAAAAGTAAGACCAGTAAAATATAACTTCGAATCGGAAATATGATTTTCAATCAAAAAATAAATAAAAATTAAAAAATAACTCAATTCTATCCGTATTGAAACTAAAGAAAAACGGTCAATAATTTTTAACACGTTAAAATAGAAATAGAGAAAAATAACGAGCTATCTCTACGATCACTGCATCTGACGCTAACTTTGTAAATATTAATTGAATCGTTGACAGCCAAAATCAGAGAACCAGAAAAAATTTGCTCCAACATTACATAAGTACTATTTAGCGTGTATATTTGCACCGGGGTGGATAGATGACGTGGCATGTACCAAAGAACATTTCAAATTTGCACCGGCGTAGATAGATGAGATGACGTGGATGTGAAGCTAATTTCGCATTTTCAAGAAAAGCATCTCACGCTTTGTTATAATTTGAACGCTTTGTTATAATTTGAAGAAACGCATCTCACGCTTTTTTTTTTATCAGCTTTTTGGATGGAATCTTTATGCCTTTTCGAAATAGATGATGAGTGCATTTATTCGAATAGTTCCAACTTATCGGTGCACATTCTCCTCTTCTATCTTCTCTGTTTGCCAAACAGCGAAGTTTTTCTCTGGTGTACGTCAATGTTTGTGCCGCTGTCACTGTGTTGGTTCTTTTGATTTTGTCTATATTGTCTGTGTTGGTTCCTTTGCTTTTGTCTATATTGTCTCTGTGTTGGGTGAACGTGTGTACCCTGTACTAGTGTTAGAATTGGTATTAGCAAACTCAAGTCAGTGTTTCTTGCAAGAACTTAAAATAAAAGATTTGTGAGTTTATTGCAAGAATGACCTCAACCATTTGAAGAGACCCTCCAAGATGAGTGAGTTCATGGAGGAGGCATTGATGGTGTTCATGGAGGAAGCATTGAGGGAACTGTTGTAGCTCCTCCTGAACGATTTGAAGAGACCCTGCAAGATGATTGAGTTCATGGAGGAGCGAATATGAAGAGATCAACAGTTCTTAATACTGACGGCCAGATCCGACGGTAATCGACAGCACATGGCCTGGCCCAACGAAGTTTAATGATTTTTGTTGTCATCATTTGTTCCGAAAAAAAGATCTGCATTTGTAAAGAAAGATCTACACTTGTAGGATGAATGAGAGCCCATTTGTTTCATCATTTGCAATTGTAAGGAATTTCATTGTCGCTTTTGATAAAGAAGACCAGATTTGGATTTGAATTTAAATTTGAGTCAGAGAGAAGATCCTCCAGAACGGGTGCATGGATGAATGGAAGTCGATGTCATGAAGCCTATAGCCATGACAGGTATGCCTCTTTTATTTATTTTATATTCATATTCATGATTTATTCTTTGGTTTTGGTGGCATGGATTAGAATTTTACTGCTTAATTCTACTGCTTTAATATATTTTTCTCTTCTTGATCCCATTTATAGTTTTCTTTTGCTTTTCTTGTTCTATCTTGTTTTATTCTTGGGCTTGTCCTTAACCGCATTAATTACTTATTAATAAATTTTCTTGTTCTATTTTGGACTTTTCCTTAATCACATTAATTACTTATTAATAATATTTTTAGATCTTTTTTCTCTAATATGAAAGTTCTGGCTCTCCCACAATATCTGGGGTTTTTTCATAGTAGCAAAGTCTAAAAGTCAGTCTGGTGAAGCTTTTCCTACGCAAAGACATAGCACTCTATATCATCTGAAAGTTCTTTTTTCTCTGATCTGAAAGTTCTGGCTCTCCCACAATATCTGAAAGCTTTTCATAGTAGTTTTTCCAAGTCAGTCTGGTCAAGCTTTTCTTAGGCAAAGACATAGCATTCTATATCATTCCTATTTCATCCTTCAAACTTCTTGTGCATTTTCTTGAAAACGGATGAACACCTTCAGAAGCTTCGGGAAAATTGCATATGTTGACTATCTGCTTCAACCGGTTTCTATGTAGTTGCTTCTCACTATTATCATCCCTCCCTCTTCAAGATTAATACTACAGCATCCCTCTTCAAGATTAATACTACAGCATTTGGTTTCTATGTAGTTGCTTCTCAGTATTATCATCCCTCCCTCCTCAAGATTAATGCTACAGCATTTTTATCACTTGTCATTTCTAGCCGTTCACAAACTTTACCATTTAATGCCATAAAATTATTCACAATATCATTTGTATTCACCGAATTTACGTTCGCCTTTAGCGTGATCTGGATAGTGTAGCTCCCTCATGCGCCTTTAGGGTGATGTGGTTAATGCGCGTCTTGATCTGGTCAATGCTGCTTTTCATGTGGTTAGTGGCATCCTAGTGGTTATCTGTTTCATAAGCCTATCCGAATTCTCTTTCCATACGGTTATCTGTTTCATAAGCCCCGAATTTTAAACATGAATTTTTGAACTCATTATATATTTTAATTTTCTTTATAAATTATTTTTCTACATTTCTTTCTATTTTTAAATATTTAATTTTCTCAATTTCAAAATATTTAATTTATTCAATAACGGTTTTATTAAACTATTCTTATATATGGCAAATTAGATTTATCAATAAATACTTTTATGAATTATTATAAGGTAATAAATTAATTAATATTATTATTTTATTTTATTGAGTTTATATCATTTATATTACACTAGCTATTATTAAGAATTTTTAATTTAATATTATATTTCAAGTGTTTAGTTATATTTGTGTTGATAAATTGAATTTTTTGATTATAATGAAATGATATCTTTGATCATTTATTATATGTAATTATATCTTTTGGAAATTGATCTATAAAAAATAAAAAATCATAAGTAAGAGTTGTTTTATTTTTATAAGATATGTGAAAGGATGCATTTGTTTATTTAAATGTGAAAATAAGCTTACAATTTTTTTAAAATGTACTCATAAATTGTATTTTTTTATAATATGATATATTTGTTAGATGACATGACATCTATATTTATGTATAGACATTGTTTTTATTTATAATGATATGTATATGTTGGTGTATTTTATGTGTCTTTTTAAATGAAAGAAATTTTTGTTTATTTATGTGATATAATGGTTTTGCTTTTCCTAATTAGATAATATGATTCCATTGAAAGATAATATGATGTTGACATTGATATGTATGTATTTGTGATATAATCATTGTTTCTCTTAGATACTATGATGGTTATTGACTTTTAATTGATAAGATGTTTTTGTTTTCTACATGATGTGGATTGTATTTGTTAAATGATATGATTATGATAACGATGATTATGTTTTTGTTTGTTAAGTGGCATGCTTTAGGTTGTTTCATGATATGATGGTGATAATGAGAGTGAGAGAGATAATGAGAGTGTGGGGTAGGAGAAACAGAGGGAAGAGGATGTGGGAGGGACGATGAGGAGAGAGAAAGAGAGAGAGAGACAGAGAGGGGAGGGGGGTGGAGATAGAGAGAGAGAGAGATGGAGATGGGAGGGAAGGAAAGGGAAAGAGAGAGGGGGGGTGGGGCGGAAGGGGAAGAGAAGGGGAAGGGGAAGATAAACAGGTGGGGGGAGGCAGAGAGAGAGAGAGAGTTGGGCGAGAGAGGAGGATAGGGAGAGGAAGAGGGGAAGAGGGGGAGGGAGATCGGCAGGGAGAGAGATAGGTAAGGGGAGAGGAAGAGGGCAAGCGAGATCAGGAGGGGGAGAGAGAGAGAGAGGGGATGGCAGATAGGGAAATCGAGAAGAGGGGGAGGGGGAGAGGGAGCGAGACTAGGGGAGGAGCAAGGGTAGGAAAGGTGTAACGACCTGCAGTTCTGGGCGCATGGGTGGAAAGTGCGTGCGCGCGGTTAGGCTGAACGAACAACGTTCGGTTGAGCTTAATGACTGCAGTTGGAGGATATGCGAGCTCTCTCTTGAGAATGCGATGTATTATGTGCATGATAGAAGGGTGGGCGAACTTGTTTATACACATGGGAGCATGTGTTAACTTGTATCGAGGCCAACTTATGGTTGTGAGGAGCCGACATGCGTTTTCGAGGAAATTGCAACGGAGTGTGGCCATTGGGCGAGTCGGCTCAGCAGTCAGACTTTGCCCCACGTTTGGTATATATGCAAGTGCGTGAATGGCATTTGGAGTTTCATCCATCACTCAACAATCTTCGCTCTAAGGAGTTAAGGCACAGTTCTAGTGCGTAGTTCTAAGGAGGAAGGTGCAGGTTACAGATGCTCCCATTCTTGGGTAGATGTGCATGGTGATAGCGCGGTTGTAGGTGAAAGTGTGGGCAGGAGTGCCCGGTGGTTGGGTGAGGGTGTGCACGGGTGTGTGGCACCCAACGGACGGTTGAGGCGTGGACGGGTGTGGCGCCCGGTTTGTGTAAAGGTGCCTGACGGTGAAACGGAGGAGCGTCTGGTTTGTGTGACGACTTGGCACGGGTGTCTTGGCAACTCAGGTGAGTGCCCGCTCGTCATGCAAGTGTGCACGATGACTCGGTGAAGTGTTGAGATTATGGACGAAGGTGTGTCTCGGTTGGAGGCACCCGTGTGTGGCGACTTGGAGGTGCACATGAGTTGGCAAAACAGAACGATCATGCAACAAGGTGAACGAAGCGTTGGTGAGTTGTGCGGCAACCGTAAGGAGGTGCCAACGAGCTAGGAAACCGAGTTTTGCCTTGGATTGTAAATTTGGCTAAGTATGAAACTTGGGGTTTCCAAGTATACTTGTAAAGCTTTGTAAATTGTTGTATAATATATTGTTGGGCAGACTCATTGTTCAGACAGTTGCCCCTCCCTTTATACTGTGCAATTATGTTCATCATTTATAATTGTTGTTGATAATGAATGTGTATGGGTGTTCATTGGTATAAAGGATAACGAAATAATAGTTGTTTGAGAAACACAAACTAAGTAGGAATAAGTGGTTAGGCGTAGTCCACGAACATAAGTATTGGTAAAAGAAAGTGTTTGGTGGTGCCACACCTCACCAAGAGCGGTTGAAAGACTACTGCTGGCCTGGGGCATGACAGGTGGTGTCAGAGTTGATATTCGGGTTGTTCGTGAAGACAGTGGTGACAGGTACTTGCAGGTGAAAGAGGTTGGTGAACATTTCCTCATAAGTGTTACATCAAGGACTTGGGTTGCAGGCATCTTAGTGAAGTTGTTGTATGGTCGAAACTAGATTGCAAAGAAGGAGGCTGTTAGCAATGGCAGCTGAATCTCAGGCTGGGTCTAGTCATAGTGCAAAGGATACTACTATAGGTTTCCTTGAAAAAGTGTTATAAAGGATGGAGGAATTGGTAGCTTTCTATACTAAGAAGGTGGACTTGGTCGTGAAAGATCAAGAGGCCAATTCAAAGATGAAGGAAGAGCTTGAGGAGCTTCGGACTCAACACAAGTATGCTGATCTTATGTGTACACAACTTGAAGTAAGGGTCAAGGAGGTTGAAGAAGCAAGGGACCAAGGTCTTGTAGAGATCGTGGACTTGAAGAAATCTCTTGACGAAGCCAGAGATGAGATCGCGGTGTTGAAGAATGCTGTGAGGCATAACTCAGGTGGAGGAGTGCCTCATGTGAAAGTCAAGGAACCATAATCTTTCGATGGTACAAGGAGTGCAAAGACTCTTGGAAACTTTCTATGGGACATGGAGTAATACTTGGAACGTTTGAGTCTATCTGATGATGAGACGATGGTCAAGGTGGTTTCTCAGTTCTTGACAAAGGATGCTAAGATGTGGTGGCGAAGATGGATGGATTAGATTGCCAATGGAAATGCTAGTGACATTACTTTGTGGGATGAAATGAAGAAAGCTTTGCAGACCCATTTCAGTCCTCAGGATGAAGCGTGGGAAGCAAGGATGAAGATAAAATTCATAAAGCAAATAGGGAACCTTTAGACATATCAGCGGGAGTTTGGAAGTGCAGTTCTGGAACTTCCTGACATGGCGGAGAGGGACAAGGTGTTCAGTTTCATTATTGGGTTGAAGCCTTGGGCATGCAATGAAGTGAAGAGGCAGAGGATTAGAACACTTGAAGAAGCTTTTGCTGCTGTGGATAGGTTGGTGGAGCATTATGATGAGACTTCTGATGATAGAAAGAAGAAGTCTGACAGGTTGAAAGAGAAGAAGAAAGAGGATGCTTCGATATCGGATGACAAGTCGAAGATGAAGAAAGCCTTGAAGTGTTGGATATGTGTTGAACCACATACGGTGAAGAATTTTCCTTCTAGACCAAAAGTGGTTGTGATTGCACAATCTAATGCAAAGAATGAAGAAGCTTCTGTGGGGATGATGCAGATACTTGGTGGTGGTGCTGCTACAGAGGTGATCTCTCGTAGGGATCCTGAGAGGAGAAAGTTGGAGTATGTTCAGGTTGGAGATGCTGATATACTCACTATGGTGGATAGTGGGGCCTCTCACAACTTCATGGGAGAAGATACTACGAGAAGGATTAGGCTGAAATTTGTACCAGTGAAGGCACAAATGAAGATAGTCAATTCTCCTCGTGATGATGTTCTTGGTGTAGCTGAAAAGGTGGACATAACACTTGGTGAGTGGACAGGGAAGGTTGACTTCACTATAGTGCGGATAAATGACTATGAGGTTGTGCTAGCAATGGAATCCTTGAAATAGTTTGATGCTATGATTGTTCCACATTTGAAGAAGTTGTACATTTATGATGGAAGGGAAGATGTACCCATTGGTGTGCCTAACATTGGAGTGACAAATCCTGATTGTAAGTTGGCAGTGATGCAAATGGAGGACGAGAAGCGAATGGAAGATATGAGTAAGCGGTTGTCTACGGTTGAGATAAAGCTTACCGAGCAGTCGTTGGTCATTAGGACTATTTCAGATAGTATATTGGATTTCTCAAGAAGGCTAGAAGCAGTCGAGGATGATGATGATGATGATGATGAAGAGGCATATGTGAGGCCGAATGTTCAAGAGGAGGATCGGGTCACTTATCTACAGAGGATGGAGATAGAAGATACTAGCAGATGGATTGAGATGATTGGCGAGGGTGAGCCTTCAGGCTCTACTCCCTCCGCATATTCTTAGATGGACAAGAAGATGGGGCTCATTGCTAGCTGCTCATGGCAGTGAGTCCTTGAAACAGGTTGAGTAGGTATGACAGATGGTGCAGGGATGGCTTGGCATCAAGCATCATGACATGTTGCAGATGGGATGGAGTTTCCATGGACTTGAGCATGGTGAGATTCTTGGGGAGTCTGAGATGTGGTAGAATTCGAGATAGACTGGTGAAGGCATAAGGAGGAACATTCTTATGATTTGAGCATGACAGTTGGACTAATCACTTGACTAGCTCAAGTCATGGGGGCCAGCAATGT
>APFE031137214.1:0-14917 GCA_000404065.3 Pinus taeda | reverse complement strand
ATATATAATTATGAATACCTCCCTAGTTAAGAGGGAGTGCTGAAGACTCTTGAACATATAAAATTGAAAACAGGAAAGCATGAGGAGCGGAAGGATGGCTAGGGTTTACGGTGCCGCCATCACGCAGACCTGTGATGAGGCAGAGATGTCAAGGAATACATGGAGATCGGACGCCGGATCAACCCATCTGAGTGCGCCGCTATGGATCTGGAAATTCAGTGGCCGAGATCACAGTCCCTCAGCAACGAATCGACTCACGGAAGATGAATGGCCTGCTCTCAGGTCATGGTCGGTCTCCCATTATCAGATTAAAGATTTTTTTCATAATAAACCAATTTCCCTTACTGCAACAGGTTACGGCCAGGGGGGACGGAGCACTATGGAGAATTCAAGTGAGATCGATCTACCAGAGTTGCCAGAGAGCTGTATATCTGCCATTCTCTCCCTCACTACTCCGTACGACGTCTGCAGTCTCTCAGCCGCCTCCAGACTATTCACGTCTGCAGCCGATAGCGACTCCCTTTAGCGCACATTCACTACTCAACAGATCTACCAGATCCTACCCAAGGCCGTCACTCCCGTCGCATTTGCTTTAAGGAAAGAGCTATATTTTCGTCTCTGCAATTCTATTCTGATAGTCAATGGCACTGTTGGATACTCCAATACTGCGCATCGCCTCACGATTTCTGCATGCAAGGTTGGGGGGATGTGGGCTACAGATCCGACCCACCTTAAAATCATAAGGCCCAATCTTGGCAGATCTGGGTCGGAACTACCAGATCTGAGAGCCACACATTGCAGATCTTGGCTGGATCTAACTGTTTGGAACAAGATCCAGGACTATACAGCTCCAAGGAAACAGATCAGAAGGAATAAGCAGCGACTGAGAAGAGGGTGCTCAGTATCTGACATGCAAGAGAATCATTGCAGTTTTGGCTCAGATCCTGGCGATCTAGTCCATATCCGAGCACAGAGTCGATGTTCAAAGATTTCTCTGCTCTCGTCTGCACATATCTGGCCCTCTTTCACCCTGACAGAGCATTTTTTCAGAGGATCCACAGATCCCTTCAAGACAGATCCGCGTGGGGGCAAAATATATCTCAGGCAGAAGATTTCTTCTCACCTGCGGAACCCCCTCCGTCAAGAAACGAAATACTCAAAAGACTCTGGCCCTAAGCTGCTCCAGAAATCTTCTAAAGATTCCTCTACCCCCTTTCAGATTCAAATAGCACAGATCTCTGGCAAGACCGTCATGCAGTGGGTAAATCCAACAGATCTGGTACAGAATCTCAAAGCTAATCTGGAGCATAGGCTTGGGATCCCCTCAGCCCTTCAGAGACTTATCTTTCAAGGTAAACAGCTCGAAGATTCTCTTCCTCTCTCTTCTTACAGCATAAGGAGCAACAACTCTCTAGTGTTCTCCTTTCGTTTGAGAGGAGGAGCTGCAGGGCAATCCTCTTCTGCTCCTCCAAACTCCTACAAAGCTGCAGTCCGCCCTGAGATGCCAACAACCCCAGAACCTCCCAAACCCAAACCTTTTTTGGTTGACAAATTGGAGGATGTTCCCTCTGTTGAGATCTCTTACCATGATCTTGCAGATGACACCCAAAAATTCGCTAAAAGGGCCATCATCTGCAGATTCAATGGGCTCTGGCCGCGCTCTCAGGATCTTTATGACTAGATCAAGGACAACTGGACTGACCGCTGCAAGGTTTATTTCTGTGCAAAGGGATATTTTATAGTGCTGTTCGATGACCTCGAGCACTGCTACAACGCCCTAGACGAAGGCCCTTGGTTCATGGGTTCAGCTGGCCTCTTCCTAACTCCATGGTTTCCAGACTTTGATCCAGCTTCAGCAATCATCACTAAAGCCCCTGTTTGGATCAGACTCCCAAATCTCCCAGTTCACCTGTGGCGCACGGAAGTATATAGGCAAATAGGCAATGCCTTGGGTCGCTTTCTAACGAGAGATTACACGAGAGAGCGGCAAGGGCTCTATACATACGCCAGAGTTTGTGTGGAGCTTGATTTAGGCAGGGGATTGCCAGAATACATCAATCTCAAGATCAAGGACTCTATCTGGACCCAGTACATTGAGTACAAAAACACTGCCTTCCGATGCCGCCATTGTCACCTAACAGGGCACCTGCATAACTCCTGCCCATCGCTGTCAGCAAGAACGAAAAAGGGCCTCTTCGCTCATTCCAAGCCCAAGCGTTGGGCTCCCTATCCACCACTGCCAGCTGGAAGCTCCAGCTCCCCGAGTATGGAAAAGGAGGAAAGCGAGTCAGAACCAGATCAGAAGCCTCAGCCGATGGATCTGCCCCCGAACAATATGGGGCACACCCATGTCACAGCTAGCTCCCAGAAACATCCCCATGAGACTTCCTCCTCCGAATCAGAGAAGGAGTCCCCGGAGATAGAGAACTCCAGTCTTCAAGTTGTCCTAGCCCATTCTCCCCATGATGGCTGGACAAAAGTCAACAAAAAGAAAGGGAAAAAACATTGTGGTGTAGTTTCTGACCCGCTGGGGTAATAGCCTGATAGTCAGTCTTTGCTCTCGAATCTTCTGTTGTAGCTCTGAGATTGTATCTTTCCTCCGAGACCGAGGTTGATGATTCCATCATTTCCGGTCTGTCGGTCTCTTGCTCTTCCTATAGCTCTGTGTCTGTATCTTTCCTCTGGGGCCGAGGTTGATGAATCCATCATTTCTGGTCTGCGGGTTTTTTGCTTTTCCTGACTGTACTATATTTTACTTAATAGATTTAATCTTTACCGAGAAAAAAAAAAGAGGGAGTGCTGAAGAATGTAACTAGTGTCGATCTTCATAATTATATTTGTTAAAAGAAAGAAAAAATATTTTTTTTATTGACTTATTAAAGCATGTGTTTCATGCTTGGGTCATTGGTCAATATTTCAAAGCCTCCATTGTAGGATTCTAGGTTTATGTCTTGAGTCACTATCATTATCATTTTATTCTAGACCCTTCTTGGGATCATTATGTCAAAGAAAGAAATTTATTTCATGTTTTTTTAGACATGTAGACTCCCCCACCATCAATTCAACCTAAAGCACTTAAATTCGGCCTCAAGCAACTATCAAGTTGACCTCCTTAAAGAGTCATGTCCTCACATAATAAGAGTATATATATACAAGAACTATTTATCCTATTGAAGAGGTGAAGTAAGTGATCTATAATTCACATGAAGAAAAGGTAGAGAAAAGGTGTCTAACTAAAGTCTTTTGTCATCACAATGAAGGAGTTATTATAGCGAAGGAAGGAGAAACATGTGGAGTTTCGATTCTGGCTCGAATACAAAGGAATGATAAATATTATAGGAATTGATGGTGAAAGATGAAATACTTAGACTGAGGATTGCAGAAGAAGAAGGAGAAGGGTTGACTTCATGGTTTGAGTGAGGAAGGTATGTTTTTTGGTAAAAAGGATCTTGGTTTTCTCAATATGATCTGAAACTACTAGTGGAAGATTTTCACTGGGTTTTCCCCTTCATAGGGGTTTGCTTAGCTAAGTGCCTACATCTTGTGTTCTCTTGTTGTCTTTGAAGTTTTGGAAATTGTCTTGATGATGAAAAAATATAATAACAAATATGAAGAATTAATAATTAATCATAAGGAATTGCCAAGTAAAAGAAAAATCAAATTAATAAGCAGCCATAACTATGTTTGCCTAGATTTCTCAACACATACAAACCATGACTTGGCAATGATGACATGAAGTTACATTATGATGTGGTAATGCCAAGTCATTCTCCTTGCTACTTTGAATTTGTCTTATTCATGATAGGGCTCTCCTTATTATTTATCTTCACCCTCCAAAGGGTCTAGGATCAACATCGAGACCTTTTGAGAAATCATGAAATGTATTAAATCTATCTTGGTTCATGATCTCTCCATGTTTTCATGATGGTTCTTCTTTGTGCTTCTTCTATGCAAGTTCTTATTTGTATCTCATCCTTGACATATTCCATGAGAATCACCTTGCCTTTTTGAGGAAGTAAACTTGCCAATGAATATCACTCATGACAAGGAAAAATCAATATTGAAATCATCTATCCTATCTCTACCTATCTCATGGAAGAAGCTGCTTGTGATAGGCCTGTGAAAGGAATGAGAAGGAAGGGTTTGAGGAGGAGGCTGAAATTTAGCTCAAAAATGGCTTAATAAATCACCAATTTTCATTATTACCATGCCTTGCACTATGAGGAGGATTTCTTCAAGATATAGTGTAGTGGGTAAGTACAATGATAAATGAGATGAGCCTGTTGACTAAGATTACACAGTGCGTAGGGTTGAAGGGAGAGGAATATAATGATTGCGTAATTTGACATGAAAGTGACTAATAAGGGGATCTAGGACTACACCATGTGCAAAGGAAGAAAGGTAGGACAAGTCTTGGGCGCAGTGCACACTTGCAAGAGACAAGGCAGCATGACTATTCACTCACAATGCATTATGCATTGCGAAGGAGAGCCAAGACCACATGGAGAGGGAATAACACATATAAAAGGCATAAGGGAAGAAATTACTACCTACTAAGAGTGTGTGATGTGCTTAACCATGATATATAGAAAAGGTTGGTGCATTTTGCTTCCACAGTGGCTACTTGTAATAAGAGATTATGCAGTTCATTGAGATAAGTAGTATAAGGTAAGTCAATTTTCCCAAGATATATTTAATGCAATGTGAGAGGGAGGAGATATTTTGAATGTGCAACCATAAGAGATGACTTTAAGAAAGACTTGGTGCACAAGTCTAGGAGAAAAATATCTAATCGATGAGGCTCATGGATAGAAATTGCTCATCACTTGGTGAAGGATTGAAGCTTTCATAACTTACACTGGGTAGGAGGACCAAGAAGAGCTTCGAAATGGCTAAGTGTGGGACAAATAGAGTAAGAGAGGGAAATGCAACCAAACGAGACTCAAACATGGATCAAAGACATGAATGCCATTGATACAAGATATGAAAATTCAGAATACTCGAGAAAAACAATAACACCCTGAAATAGAAACAAAGCAACACATATTTCTAATTGCGACAATTAAAATGCCAGATTACAACACCCAGAACACACATTGCAACACAAGTGTCGACTGTGACCAAAAAGTGTGCTGAGCTACAAGAATGTATCTTGTCATATTCTTATGATACGTAGGACAATATAATGCAAGATAGTGCGCTATAATTGCCTCTAGTGATATGCAAAGGTATGACACATACATGAGAGGAAACAACTAAAAATGACACTTGTGTTTGTAAGAAAACGTGAAAACGACACTTGCAAAATGCTAAGGAAATTGAAATTGACACATGCTAGAGTGAAGGTAAAATGAAATATATGCTTATTAAAGTCAACACAAGCAAAAATTACAACTCAAAATGTTAAAGCGACACTTACGAAAACAAAGGTGTGCAAAAGCAACAATTGGGAAAACTCACCAAAATAAAAGTACAATTGCAACCAAAGTGAGGGATACTGTGAATGGAGAGTGCATATTAAATGTTAGCATGGGTTGAACATTGCGCAGGCACTGTCTTGATGTACTGCACTATGGTTGTTCAATCTTGCATAAAGGAAGTCCATTTATGAACTCATTAAGGGTCGAGCATGTGTGAGCAAGTGACATCGACACTAGAGTTTTAGAAGAAGACTTAGAAACTTAGCAAAAAACAATTGACCATGAAGTGAACATGGAACAAAAGATCGTAAGATCCTCATTAGTCTCTAAAATTTAAGTGTAGGCAAAATTTTGAATGGTGTTAATCGTAGTGTCAACAAAGGGCTAAAATATAACTTAGAATTAAGATGGTGATTTTACAAAATTGAAGGGATTTTTTATTGATATGACCACACTAATTATAGTGAAATTCCTGTATAGGACGATTATGGGATTTTCGATGGATTTGAGCACATTAATTATAATGGAATTCATGTAGAGTATGACTATGTGTTGGGTACGAATGCAGATGAATTTGAGGACATGATTAGTTTTGATGGATATGACGATATTGAGTATGAGTTTGAGTTGAATGGAAATAGATCTAGCAACCAGATTAGTATTGATGGATATGACCATATTATGTACTACTTTCATTTGAATATAATAGAAGAATATGAAATCATTATTCTTGATTATGATAATTTCAACAATGGCCCTCCTCCTACATCGAAATATGCCATTGAAAGTTTGCCTACGCACGTAATCTACATTGAAAGTGAACGCGCATGTTGTTGTATCTGCATAGACCCGATACGTGCGGGTGATGAAGCCAAAATACTGCCATGCAATCACTTTTATCATAGTGAAGGCATCATTAAGTGGCTTGGAATTAGTAATTTTTGTCCACAATGCCGATATCAGCTGCCCTCAAATGTAGATGGATATCAACACCAAAACTGAAAGGTTGATAATGGAATCTACTTTTAAATTTGTGTATCATCTAGAACTACTTTTACTGGCTTCTTACTTTGCTTATTGAATGAAATTTGGGTTTAAATTTTATTTTAGATTATAGATTCTTATTTTAAAAAATAAGTTCAAGTCTTTATACAACTTTAATTTAAAGTTAACATAATTTATTTATTTTTTAAATATAATTTAATACTTATGATTATTTATTATTCGAATATTTTAAAATTTTCCCATGGCCTCTAAGCAATCACAAAATAATAGAAGCTCATGAAGGGATTAGAGAATTGTGATGGACAAGGTCAAGAGATTCACTCGCCTCACATCCATAAGAGTATTTATGCAGATTGTACAGTAAATGAAATTGTTTGAGAGAAGTAATAGAAAGTCATGAAGGAAATGATACATCTAACTTTTAAATTAAAAATGAAATATTATTTAAATAAAAAATATTGTTCGTTATCATAACAAAAAATGATTATTTATAAAAATTGGCTACGTATGTTTGGTTAGTCTTAATTAAAATCATTATAAAACATTAATAATTCCATTCTCAATATGGTAGCGTTATTAGTTATTGTGTAGCTTGGTATGTAGTACATGTGTAGCTCCATTTGTGTTCAGCCTGGAGTTAACACATTTTATGATGATTACAATACTCCAGGTCGAGTACACATGAAAATACAATGTCTACTATATTAAAAAAACAAAAAGAAATATACATATTTGGGTTAGTTTTGATTAAAAACATAAAAACATGTAATAATTAAAACAAAAGGAAAATATCCTATATTTTTACTTGAGTGTGAGGGAGATGTATAATTATCTATCCTTTTAAAAAATATTTCAATACAAAAAAAAACTATTTGAGGATCCATGTTGACTAATTTATTTCCATATCACTTTCATATCACACACACAAAATAGTCAAGGATGACCTTTTTTTGGAGACCCAAATCTGAATGAAGGCTACCACAAGAGATGGAGCACTTTCACAAAGGCTCTACTTATTTGGAGCATATCCCCATTTTGTGCTTACACACTTAAGCTCAGTTATGTTTAGCTTATGGTAATAAGACATGACCCTATCACTAAATTATGGTGGAAGAAAGTTTGGAAGGCCAAATTCCCTATAAAATCTAAGTTTTTTATGTGGTGTCCAATTGAAAACAAAGCTCCAACTTGGGATACTCTCAGAAATATCTGGCAAGGCCTAGTTGGTGCTCCTTGTGTGAGAATACAAAAGAATATGCCATGAACATTTTCATGACTTGCCCTTCTTTTAGCAGGTTTGGCATATATGCAAATGGGTTTTAGGAGAATCAGGGGATAGGGTTGGGGAGAAGCCAAATTGACTCTCAAATCCATCATGTGTTGCCTTAAAAAATCCACCCCTAGTTTTGTCCTCGTGTGTGTCGTTGGATCAAAATAGAGCCATATTCCAAGAGAATCCTTCAATTGTTTAGCACTCTATGACTGAAGCCATGCCTTTTTTAGTTCATTTCTCTCAGAGAAAGGGGTCGCCCCTCCTATAATGGTAATTGTAGAAAATCTTGAACATCCATGCCCTTGGTATTTTTTTTTATGGTGCATCAATTAACTCCGAGAATAACAATGGTGGGGGCTTTATCCTCTCGATTTTAGTTTCTCATTTTTTAAAGTAAAAATGGTGTTAGGCCCTAGATCCAATAACAAGGATGAACTCCTAGATTGCAAGAATTTTCTCCTCTTTACCTTGGCTAAAGAGTGTACTCATATCCAAGTTTTTGGGGATTTCATGTTGGTCATCAATTGGTTAAATGACTTTTAAATTTGGAAAAACATTTCTTTTATGTCCATCTTTAATGAAAGTAAGAGGTTGATAAGTTCTTTTAACTACTTCACTTGTTTTCACATCTACAAGGAAGGGAATTAGGATGCAAAAAACATTTTCATAAATAATTGTGTAATTATGTACTCTATAGAGTTAATAAATAATATTAATATCTATCCCAATATAATCATTAAATTAAAAAAAAAAAAAAAAATATCAACAATCAACTCCACATGAAATACATATTTTTATTTTAGAAGGCTTTTAAAACGAGTCATTAAATGTAAAACATCTGATTTATAAAAAAATTAATAAATGATCTATCTACGTCGACATTGAGTTACTGATCTTGATCCTTAACGAACACGATGTCGGCCTATGTGACATAGTAACAGTTATGCTATATTAACATGTGTCCCCCCTTGGCAAATAAAATTTTGAATGAGCTGCAAAGTTGTTTTAATAAGTGAAAATGGAGCAACCCACGGACAGATTCAAACTAAAATCAGATCAATGAGGATAAACAAAGTCTTAGAAGTATACCTAAACTGTGGCTTGAAGAATCTCAGAGTTCATTTTCCAACCCCTCTGTTGGGATTCTTTCGCAGCATGCCTAAACCGTCGTTAGAATAATCTCGTTGTTTGTTTTCTGACCCCTTTGCTGCACACTACTCTGTCTCATAGTCCTCCGTCACATAGTTCGACCAGAAAACGAACCAGTTTCTTTTCCTTTTCCCTCCTGGTGTCTGCGGCCCCTTTAGCCTCGACCTGAGGCTCCACCGCAAGGCTGAGAATTCACCATATCTACCAAGGATAAGCCCCCCTTCTTCACCCTTCCTCCACCTTTCCTCACTCGTAAACCATCCCACTGTACAAAGGCGAAAAGTGGATACAACGTAGGTGGACCGAGAATATGATTTATATAGAGAGCCATCCAAAAGACAAGCATTAATTTAATGTATGATCAGAAAATCAAATGAATCACCGGATAACACTGCGTCCCATCAAAATTCCACCACCTGAGCCAACAAGCATATATAAACAATGACCCTCCGAGAGTGGGAGGTTCCGCCAGCATAAAAACGGTGGCCTCCATGAACCCTTGAGCCCTGAGTTCGTAGAATCGGCCTTGATCTTTTAATAGAACCCTTACTCTCCATAGGGCTTGCACAGAAAACTCAAGCTTAAAACAGAGAACCCAATTATCAACATGCAGAGGAAACATCATTAGAAAAGATAGAAAACTAGTAAACATGCACATGTGAGAAAGGATGTTACCAAAAAAGATAGAAATTGACATTACATAGTCAAGAAGGCCAATATTTCCAATCACAGAAACTGCTAATTTAACTAGTGTTTCCTTTCGTCTCTAGATACGAAGCTTATCACGAGTAGAAACTCCAAATCTAGGGTACAGAGATAGCATTATAACCTACCTGACTATATATGCCAACCTCGAAGTGAGACCTGTAGCAGCTGGATATACCTCTTGTGTTTGTTCGAGATGGTGCGGACATGCAAACATCAAACTTAGGTTCCCTAAGAAGCTGAGGACTCGAGTTGATATGCGAGACATATCGTCTTAACTCCATAACTACGTTGACTTTAAACATGGCCTTAACTCTGTAACTGCGTTGACTTTAAACATGGCACCTATGATTCAATTCCTAAATATCATTTTTTAGAAAATTGTTGAAGTATAAACTCCATAAAATATTTTTAATCAAACTTAGTGTTATCTATAAATAGAAAATTGTTACAATATTAGTAAAAAAATGTAAAAAAATGTCTATAATATATTTTTAAGGAAACCTGAGCAATATTGTGGAAAGATATTAGAGAAGATTCAATTTTTTTTTTTCAAACATTTTCCATAATCCTCTCAACATTTTCAATTCAATGTTGTAGTTGTGCTCTATAGACACTAACCAAGGTGTCATGGAAAAAAATCAAGAATTCAATGTTGTGGTTGTGCTCTATAGACACGAACCAAGGTGTCATGGAAAAAAATCTAATATTGATAGGTAAAAAACATATTAACATAAAAAAAACTAATAATATTAATAAGTAAAAAATGTATTAATATTTAAAAACAAAAAATGTATTAATATTTAAAAACAAAAATGAGAAAATGTAATTTTAACAATCTTCATTCTTATTATTCAATTTATTGTGAGAAGAGAGTCACCACACACATACATTTTTGAAATAAGGAAATAGGGCTATCATTTAGATATAGTTGTTTATGGCTTTCGAAATTGTATAGTTATGTACTCTATAAGGTTAATAGATAATATTAATAACTATTCCAATATAATCATTAAATGTAATCACATCGCATTTATATAGAAATTGGTAAACCATCTATCTATGTCGATGTTGAGTTACCCATCTTGATCCTTAACGAACACGATGTCGGCCTATGTGAGATAGAAACGGTCACGATATATTAACACATGTTCCCCTTTGGAAAGTAAAAATTAGTTGTGATTATTTCAATGAGCCGCAAAGTTCTATGCATATTTTGAATAGACCACAAGCCTCGTTTATTTAATAAGCGAAAATGGAGCAAGCCCGCGTACAGGTTCAAACTGAAATCAGATCAGAGAGGATAAACAGAGTCTTAGAATGCGGTAAATGTTTGAAATATATAGCGACTTCCGGTGAGTGTGAGTGCCATGAATTGCTTATTCCAGGGAGAGAAGACACAAACACGATGGAGTTTTATCGCAAATACTTGCTTTGCCTTGTTAAACATTTCATAAGAACTGGGGTTCCAAGCCTTTCTCCTTTGGATGAAAATATTGATTTCAGAAACGAAACTGCTAGTGCAAGGGAGACTTTCTATTATGCAGCAAATGGGTTGAAAGTGGAATTCGGCCCATGGGATTCAGAGAAGGCTGATTCGCAGGAAACTCATGTCCATCTTTGATGAAATTAATATGTTGATCAGTTCTTTTAACTACTTCACTTATTTTCACAACTACAGGGAAAGGAATTAGGATGCAAAAGATATTTTAAAGAAATTATGTCAATGGTGGGAGAGCTCTCATAGGTCTCAAAACATCATGATGACATCACCCGTCCTATATTATTTCGTAGGCCTATTCATCATCTTCACGCAAGGGTTTTATAAATTAGATCGAAGGACCAATTTTTAAATCTATTTTGACAATTTTTTATAACGATTACAACATTCATGGTTTGACAAAAGCTGCTATCTTTTTCCCCTCTCTTGATCAAGAATGTATTTTTATGAACAAACAAGAAATCTTTGATGTGGGTCATGTTGAAAAAAAAAAAAAATGTTAAAAATAACATTAAGAATGATCCTAATTTAATTTGTCCTTGAGTTAAATTAGGAATTAAATTGTAATTTTAATTCTCATAGTAACTTGTACTAGTGAAGTAGGTTATTTTGACTTAGTTGAATGTGTTAATTCGAGTTGGGATTATATTTAGAATGGTTCCTAAACTTTATGGGTTCAAGTTGAGTTCTTTTGAGTTGTAATTATTTAATTTAGTTTAAGAGAGTTAAATTCACTTAAACTAGTTCCAATTGATGGGCGAATTAGTGGGAGATCCAGTAGTGGGGTGCAACCAACACTAGTCAATCTTATTCACTCATAAATAACTCATGCATGTTAGATGAGAGAAAGACTCAATTAAGATTAGATTCCACGAACAATGTACTATTATTTGTAAAAAAAATCTAATATTGATAAGTAAAAAATGTATTAATATTCTAAAACTAAAATTGAAAAGTGTAATTTTTGACAATTTTCATTCTTGAAAGGTTATTCAGCGTAAATCACATAAGAATTCATTTGTCAACGCATTTCGAACCAACCAGTGTGGTTCATCGTGGTTGATTTACACTGAAGAACCTTTCAAAAATTTGATATGGATCACAAAAGCCTCAATTCTACAATTTTCATTCTTATTAATCAATTTATTGTGAGAAAAGAGTAGCCACACACATAAATGTTTGAAATAAGGAAATATGGCTATCATTTAGTTATAATTATTTATGGCTTTATAATTGTGTAATTATGTACTCTGTAGACTTAATAAATAATATTAATAACTATTCCAATATAATCGTTAAATTAAAAAAACAAAATAAATATCAACAATCAACTCCACATGAAATAAATATTTTTATTTTAGAAGGCTTCTAAAACCGGTCATTAAATGTAATAACATCAAATTTATAACAATAAATTCATAGAAAGTCATGAAGGGATTAGAGAGAAGTGACGGGCAAGGTTAAGAGAGTCACTCGCCTGGTGGCCAAAACGGTATTTAAAAGGCATAAGGGAATTATGCATTGCGAAGGACAGCATTATGAATTGCGAAGGAGAGCCAAGACCACATGGAGAGGGAATAACACATATAAAAGGCGTAAGGGAAGAAATTACTACACACTAAGAGTGTGTGATGTGCTTAACCATGATATATAGGAAAGGTTGGTGCATTTTGCTTCCACAGTGGCTACTTGTAATAAGAGATTATGTAGTTCATTGAGGTAAGTAGTAGAAGGTAAGTCAATTTCCCAAGAGATATTTAATGCAATGTGAGAGGGAGGAGATATTTTGAATTTGCAACCATAAGAGATGACTTTAAGAAAGACTTGGTGCACAAGTCTAGGAGAAAAATATATAATCGATGAGGCTCATGGATAGAAATTTTTCATCACTTGGTGAAGGATTGAAGCTTTCATAACTTACACTAGGTAGGAGGACCAAGAAGAGCTTCGAAATGGCTAAGTGTGGGACAAATAGAGTAAGAGAGGGAAATGCAACCAAATGAGACTCAAACATGGATCGCAGACATGAATGCCATTGTTACAAGCTATGAAAATTCAAAATACTCGAGAAAAACAATAACACCTTGAAATAGAAGAAAAGCAACACATATTTCTAATTGCGACAATTAAAATGCCAGATTACAACACCCAGAAAACACATTGCAACACAAGTGTCGACTGTGACCAAAAAGTGTGCTGAGCTACAAGAATGTATCTTGTCTTATTCTTATGATATGTAGGACAATATAATGCAAGATAGTGCGCTATAATTGCCTCTAGTGATATGCAAAGGTATGACACATACATGAGAGGAAACAACTAAAAATGACACTTGTGTTTGTAAGAAAACGTGAAAACGACACTTGCAAAATGCTAAGGAAATTGAAATTGACACATGCTAGAGTGAAGGTAAAATGAAATATATGCTTATTAAAGTCAACACAAGCAAAAATTACAACTCAAAATGTTAAAGCGACACTTACGAAAACAAAGGTGTGCAAAAGCAACAATTGGGAAAACTCACCAAAATAAAAGTACAATTGCAACCAAAGTGAGGGATACTGTGAATGGAGAGTGCATATTAAATGTTAGCATGGGTTGAACATTGCGCAGGCACTGTCTTGATGTACTGCACTATGCTTGTTCAATCTTGCATAAAGGAAGTCCATTTATGAACTCATTAAGGGTCGAGCATGTGTCAGCAAGTGACATCGACACTAAAGTTTTAGAAGAAGACTTAGAAACTTAGCAAAAAACAATTGACCATGAAGTGAACATGGAACAAAAGATCGTAAGATCCTCATTAGTCTCTAAAATTTAAGTGTAGGCAAAATTTTGAATGGTGTTAATCGTAGTGTCAACAAAGGGCTAAAATATAACTTAGAATTAAGTTGGTGATTTTACAAAATTGAAGGGATTTTTTATGGATATGACCACACTAATTATAGTGAAATTCCTGTATAGGACGATTATGGGATTTTCGATGGATTTGAGCACATTAATTATAATGGAATTCATGTAGAGTATGACTATGTGTTGGGCACGAATGCAGATTAATTTGAGGACATGATTAGTTTTGATGGATATGACGATATTGAGTATGAGTTTGAGTTGAATGGAAATAGATCTGGCAACCAGATTAGTATTGATGGATATGACCATATTATGTACTACTTTCATTTGAATATAATAGAAGAATATGAAATCATTATTCTTGATTATGATAATTTCAACAATGGCCCTCCTCCTACATCGAAATATGCCATTGAAAGTTTTCCTACGCATGTAATCTACATTGAAAGTGAACGCGCATGTTGTTGTATCTGCATAGACCCGATACGTGGTGGTGATGAAGCCAAAATACTGCCATGCAATCACTTTTATCATAGTGAAGGCATCATTAAGTGGCTTGGAATTAGTAATTTTTGTCCACTATGCCGATATCAGCTGCCCTCAAATGTAGATGGATATCAACACCAAAACTGAAAGGTTGATAATGGAATCTACTTTTAAATTTGTGTATCATCTAGAACTACTTTTAATGGCTTCTTACTTTGCTTATTGAATGAAATTTGGGTTTAAATTTTATTTTAGATTATAGATTCTTATTTTAAAAAATAAGTTCAAGTCTTTATACAACTTTAATTTAAAGTTAACATAATTTATTTATTTTTTAAATATAATTTAATACTTATGATTATTTATTATTCGAATATTTTAAAATTTTCCCATGGCCTCTAAGCAATCACAAAATAATAGAAGCTCATGAAGGGATTAGAGAATTGTGATGGACAAGGTCAAGAGATTCACTCGCCTCACATCCATAAGAGTATTTATGCAGATTGTACAGTAAATGAAATTGTT